>CAUYON010025173.1:0-20646 GCA_963573935.1 Arctocebus calabarensis | reverse complement strand
GGGATGCTTAATATGGCCCAAGCACTGTGGTAAGAACACTGAAAGAGTTACCTCAGTGAATCCTCGGGACAGCCTTGCAAGTGGGTACTAATGTGATCTTGTTAGAGTCATGGAAAAGAAGGCACACAGAGGTTAAGAATTAATAATTTGTCCAGAGTATCAATGTCTTTATAAAGTGATCAAGAAAATGCCATGAAGGCTATCTCTAACAGTATGATCAAAATATTTCTGATTGTATATGAAGCACATTCTACCCTATGATTATACCAATGTACACAATTATGATTTAATAAAATTATTTTAAAAAAATAATAATTTGTCCAAAGTCTCCTAGTGGGGAAGTGATGGGGCCAGACCAATGTGCAGAGAAATCACACACAAGCTGCGCCCCTCATGCATGGGAATGCCCTGACCTTCCCCGTCCTTCCCCAGCCCTCTGTGTCCTTCATGAAGGTGTCTCATCCAAACACTTTCTTCTCTTTAGCATTGTCCCCTATGGCTTTAACCTCAGCTGCCTCCCCTCTTCTGACTTCTGTCTCTATATGTCACAGGCAGTTTGCCTCCTGCTTCATGTGTACTAGTCTGCCTCCTGACTTAGAGTGAAAGTCCAACTAGGGATATTCTAGTTCCTGCCCTTAGCCACAGTTTTGCTTACCTGAGGTCAATCATGGCCCCCAAACATTAAATGGATAATTCCGCAAATAAACAACTCCTAAGCTTCAAATTGCCACCATTCTGAGTGGCGTGAGGAAGCCTTGGGCCATCCCACTCCGTCTCTGCAGGGAAGTGACCCATCCCTTTGTTCAGGGTCTCTATGCTGTCTATGTCACCCACCTCTTAGTCCCTTAGTAGCTGTCTTGGAGATCAGCTCTACTGTCACAGTATGGCGAAGCTTGCTATTCTAGTTACCCTTATTTTGCTTAATAATGGCCCCAAAGCAAGAGCCGTGATGCGAGTATTTGGATATGCCAAAGAGAAGCTGTAAAGTGCTTCCTGTAAGTGAAAAGATGAAAGTTCATGACTTAATAGGGAAAGAAAAGAAATCCTATGTTGATGTTGCTAAGATCTATGGTAAGAGCAAATCTTTATTCTGCGAGATTGTGCAGAAAGAAAAAGATTCCTGCCTTGTATAAAGAGATTTCCATACTATCTGAGGCTTCAGAGATCCACTGGGGGTCTTGGTGTTTACTCTTGAGGATAAGGGGGGATGTCTGAGCAAATATCTCTTGAAAAACAAATGACAGCTCAGAGCCACCCCGCCCCTACTCCTGTGTCATCTGAACCCAAAGAGACTGAACAGATGTTTGCAGCTGAAGCCACAGACCCAGTGAGACATTGTTCTGGCTCCACTGTACACAGTGGTTCCTATCGTCGGAGAGGACACTTAGCTTGGCCTCTGAAATGTCTGCTCAGATTACTGTGACTTCATTGTTTTTTTAAATTTTTATTTTTTAAAATTGACAGATAACATTGTATGTTTTTGTCATGTACAATGTGGTGTTTTGAAGTATCATATACACACGAGGATAGATAGACCTGGCTAATTGACAAAGGCATTAGCTCATGTAGTTATTTTTGTGGTGAGAGCACATCATCATATCCACTCTCTTCACATTTCTCAGGACAACAATATGCTGCCATCAACTGTTGTCACCTAGCTGTACATTAGAGCTCTTGAAATGTATTCTTCCTGTCTTAGTTTAATTACATGTCATTTGACCCACATCCCCACTTCCCCCCAAACTGCTGGTGTTCTTAGAAGAGAGAAATGGTTTTGCCTCAAAGAGGCATTCAAATTTCTAAATCTGCTAAGGCATACGACTACCTGGATATTTGAAATAAAGTTCTCCTGAACGCATCTCTAGTCACACTGAGGACCTCGTGTGGCATCAGTGTACACCCCCTCATTGAAGCCAAGAGCACCAAGGAAGGGACATCCACACCATCTATGCCTCACAGAGAGTCAAGAGATCAGATGCCCTTGTGTGGCAGGAGGCTTTTCCTGATGTCTGAGCACTGACTTCTTCATCAAATCCTTTAGATCTCTTCTCTCTACTTCTCCCTCACTACAAACTGCCCCCCTCTTCCCAGCAGGAAACACAGTCACCAGAGGGCACCTCTTTCCCATACACACTCACTGCCTTCACCTCTCCCACCTCTGTGCCTGTTACAACAGAGATGTTTCTCCTCCTGCCTTCAGGGGATTACTTTACCTGCAAAATGTGAGTGAATGCTTCCCCCGCTGCCTTCTCTGGGACCAGATACCAACCACGATGTCTTTTTCTCTCATGTAATCAAAGTGCAGTCTCAATACACTGTTCTGTTGGCTGTGAAAACTGATTTTCCAGGGTTAGAACACAAAAACAAGGCAAAACAATGCATAGCAACAAACCAACCGCCAACAATCTGTCCTCAGTCCCAGATTCCCTTATAGCATCAGACTTCTGTCTTTCTCCCTGTGGAGCACACGTGGATCAGCTGCTGCCCTCAATAACTTTTTCCCTAGAAGAACTAGGCCTTGGCACCTGCAGGCCACTAAACCCAGATGGTGTGGCTAGTCCCCACCTTCTTTGCTTCTCTGCTCCATTCATCCCACCATGTGCCTCCAGCCAGCACACTTCTCCCCTCAACTCCTGGGAGCTGGCATTCTGCTGGCTGTCTTCTTCCCTCCTGTTGCTCTTCCTCTCCTTCCCTTGTGGTTAGATCCCCCTTCACCTGGCCAGATGATGATTCGTAAAGCTTGGATTGGGGGGCCTTCTCTTTTCTTCCTCTGTCCTTTACTCCTATGTGATCTCATCTGCACCTAAGAATTCAGTTGCGACTTATTCAGTCCAAGGTTCATGTCTGCATCTTGGAACCCTCTTGTGACCTTCTTCACTTGGAAGCCTCAAGATCATTGTGATCTCCTTATGCCCTGCAAGAAACTGAAACTCATTACTACTCCCTTCCCTACTCAAAGAAATGGGTTTCCTATGGGTTCCCTATCTCAGTTCATAACTTTTCATGTAGCTATAGAACCCAAACAATTAAGTAGTTATTTTTCTTGGTCCATTTGGGTAGCTGTAGCAGAATACTATGGACTGGGTAGCTTTTAAACAATAAAAATTTGTTTCTTATAGTTCTCGAGGCTGGGAAATCCAAGTTAAGGTGCTAACTGATCTGCTGTTTGGCAAGGGCCTGCTTGACTTTTCATAGAAAGCTCTCTTCTTCTTCTTCTTCTTTTTTTTTTTCAATTAAATCATAGTTATGTGCATTAATGCAATCATGGGGTATGATGTGCTGGTTTTATATACAATTTGAAACATTTTCAACAAACTGGTTAACATAACCTTTATGACATTTTCTTAGGTATTGTGTTAAGACATTTATATTCTACACCTAGTAAATTTCAGGAGGAATTATGGTACTAGACTTCAGACTATACTATAAATTGGTAGTGATCAAAACAGCATGATACTGGCACAAAAACAGAGAGGTAGATGTATAGAACAGAATAGAGAACCAAGAGATGAACCTAGCTACTTACCATTATTTGATCTTTGACAAGCCAATTAAAAACATTCAGTAGGCAAAAGATTCCCTATTTAATAAATGGTCCTGGATAATGACCTGTAGAAGACTGAAACAGGATGCACACCTCTCACCATTAACTAAGATAGATTCTCACTGGATTAAAGGTTTAAACTTAAGACATGAAACTATAAAAATACTAGAAGAAAGTGCAGGGAAAACTCCTGAAGAAATAGACCTGGGTGAATATTTTATGAGGAAGATTCCCCCCAGGCAATTGAAGCAACATGAAAAATACACTACTGGGACCTGATCAAACTAAAAAGCTTCTGCACAGTCAAGAACACAGTAAGTAAAGCAAGCAGACTGCTCTCAGAATGAGAGAAGATATTTGCAGGTTATGTCTTCGACAAAAATTTAATAACCAGAATCCACAGGGAACTCAAACATATTTAGCAAGAAAAGAACAAGTGATCCCATCTCAGGGATCAAGAGACTTGAAGAGAAAATTCTCTGAAGAAGACAGGCACATGGCCTACAGACACATGAAAAAATGCTCATCTTCCTTAATCATCAGAGAAATGCAAATCAAAACTACTTTGAGATATCTAACTCCAGTAAGATTAGCCCACATCACAACATCCCCAAATCAGAGATATTGGTGTGGATGTGGAGAAAAGGGAACGCTTCTACATTGCTGGTGGGAATGCAAGCTAATACATTCCTTTTGGAAAGATGTTTGGAGAACACTTGGAGATCTAAAAATAGACCTGTCATTCATTCCTATAGTTCCTCTACTAGGTATATATCCAGGAGACGAAAAATCACATTTTAAGAAAGATAGATGTGCCAGAATGTTTATTGCAGCCCAATTCATAATTGCTAAGTCATGGAAGAAGCACAAATGCCCTTCGAACCATGAATGGATCAATAGATTGTGGTATAGGTACACCATGGAATATTATGCAGCCTTAAAGAAAGATGGAGACTTTACCTCTTACATGTTTATATGGATGGAGCTGGATCATATTCTTCTTAGCAAAGTATCACAAGAATGGAAGAAAAAGTGTTCAATGTACTTAGTCTTACTTCTTTGACAACTCTCCTTTATTATTTCTCCCCACAGCCAATGCTGCAATGAGTATAAGGATTTTATTCCTGATGTGTCTCTCCAGCTCTCCAATCATTTCTGCTTCTTTTCCACTGCTCCCATCACCCACTGCACCACCACTGTCTCTCTCCTGGGTTGCCCCAATGGCCTACTACCTGTGTCTTCTTAAGTACCCTTGCCTTGCCCCTGCCAATGGCCACAGTGTGACTGAAGAATTTTTAAAATAAACATATGATTCTGTCATTCCTCTTATCCTCACTCCCCAACCCACCCCAACACTCAGACTAAATAGCACTTTAATACTTGCTGTGTTTGTAATAAATGCTGAAGACCCTCCTGTGACTTGAGGATGCTGTGAAGTTGGTTTGCCTGCTCAGGCTCATTTTATACCTGGATCCTCCTTCCTCTCTGTGCTGCAACAAATTTACCTTCTCTCACTTTCTTGGACGCACCATGTTCTTTCCATTTATAGCACTTCCATTCTCTCCCATCTGCCCAATTCCTATTGTCTTCAGATCTCAGCTCCACTATTGCTTCTGTAGAAACATCTATCTACATCAGATCTCCCCACTGTCCCACCTTAAAACCATGTAGCTTCATAGCATTTAACTGAGTTTATTTGGTGATGACTTTGTTAATATCTCTGTTTTCTACTATACTTCAGACATCCTGAGAGTAAAGATTGTGTATGTCTAGTGTTGGTGCATAATAGGTGTTATATTATTTTGACTAATATATATTGAGCTTTTAATATATACTCTATAAAATTAGTATTGCCATTCGACATACTATGAAAGATATGGCAGATGTAAGTTTTTGAGGCTTGGAGCATCTACAATATGGGGAGCCCTCTTTAAGAAAAATAACAGGTTATGGATATCAAATGCCTGCAGCCCCCTTGAAAGAGTGCCTTTTTACTAAGGCCCTGAAACTAAAGCTTCATTAGCTTTATGAGGCATATGCTTCTGTATGGAGTAAACCATTTGTGCAAATATAACTCTTGGTTTGGCTGGGTTGGGTTCAGCTTTTGAGAGAGGAAGGTTTAACTTTCTTTATTGGCAGAAAGGGATGCAGAAAGCAGAATCAGGGGACAAAATGAGCATCAATTATATCAAAGTTACTTTCCTTATGGGATAAAAACAAAGGCACATTCCATACTGTGCTGACTCAGGGTGACTGGAATTGACCATTTTGGGGGAAGACTGTCCCATTTCAGAGTTCAGTTTAATTATGTGGCACTTAGGACTGGTGATTCCATTCTCCTTTTGTCTGGTCTTCTGAGGCCTGGGGCAGAATGGTAGTTAAGGACAATGGCCTCCCAAAACATTTGTTTAACATAGGTGACTTTATAAGAGGCGCACAAAAGACTGAGGCAGAGATTGAGGTGATGCAGCCAGGAGCCAGGGAATGCTGGACCTACTAAAAGCCAGAAGAGCTCAGGGCCAGATGCCCCTGTTGAGCCTTCAGAAGGCGCATGATCCTAACACACTTTGATTTTGAATATTTCACTTCCAGAACTGCAAGAGAATAAATTTCTATTGTTTTAAGCTACCAAATGTGTGATAATTTGTCATGGTAGCCCTAAGAACCTAATATGGAAATTCTGAAATTTCAGCTTACACATAGTATTTCCAGCTCCATTTCGTCAATATTTTTGTCAACTTCAGAAGTGAATGTGTGTATTAACTAATGCAAATAATACAAATAATGTCTACTTTATAACTTTCATTTGCATCAATCTTATCACAAGAATTATTGTCTTAGCACTCTTATATCTGAAGGAGAGACATTCTAGCATGCTGAGTAGAAAGCAGATATTCCCAGGAATTGGGAGTGACATTCCCCAAATCTCTATAATAAAGGGATTTATTATAGAGTGAAAGTACACTGGTGCTTGGGGAACACACTCATATGTATAAATAATTACTATTTGGTAACTATTTGATAAACTGAATTTTTTTCCCCTGTATAGCATATCAGGCAATTACTTACATAAATAGGAGTCTAATCTTTGTCTGATGTGTATTTGGAAGGTTTTGTTCTAGCTGGACCAGGGAATACAGACCTTAAGATATGAGATCAGAAGCACAAGCTGCTCTTTCAGGAGAATTGTCTGTCAAAGTCAAGGCATAAGACAGTAAACCCCTTCCTCTGCCTGTCAAAATCAGTGCTGAAAGAGTAGTGATAAACCATTGCCATGGCTGTGGCAGTGGACTGCCAGTGGGGGGAGGGAATGCGGATGAATTTCCCTTTTCAAGTCATCAGTTTTAAGCAAATGAGAAGCCTAAAGCAAAGAGTAAAAATAACTGCTGTAAACTGAGAGAATGAGTCTAGATCCAGGGAGATATTAACTGACAAAATTTTCTTTTTCCTCCTTGCTCTTCAAGGATGACTGGATGCTGTAAAACCCCATTAAATCAAAGGTTTTACATCTGAGATTTCTTTTTTAGCTTTAACAAGGGCTACGCTTGAAGTTTTTTATTTACCTCTGCCTCCCCAGTGCCTGATGCAGGGTAGTAATAATGATAATGACAACAATCATAAACACTTTGCCTTTAGGCTGGCTCTATTCTGAGTCCATTGCACATAATTTACCCTGAGAGGCAGGTGCTGTTATTATTTCCATTTGTACATTGGGTGAAGCAAGTTGTCCCAGTCACACTAATAATATGAGTGGAGGTGGGGTTTGAAACCAGGGGGTAGAGTGCTTTAGTGACCTTTGCAGCTTAAGAAAGATCAGAAATGCTCAGTGAAAAATAATAAACTCACACTTAATGAGCTCTCACAATATGCCTGGCACTGGTCTCAGTCTTTTATATGTGTCAACTCATTTAATATCCATAGTACTCTATTTCAGATTTACATATGAGGCACAGGGCAGTTTAGAAAATTGTCCAGAGTTCAAAGATGGTGGCAGGTTTCCAAACCAGGATATCTGTCCGGGTCTCTATGCTCCCTACCACTAATCCATCCCATCCCTTGCAGGAGCAAATCATGAAATTCACCTGCATCGTAGCTAGGGGGCAAAGAGGCTTGCTGAAACTACCAGTTGTCGTACTTTAAAGGCAGTTTACAAGCAACCATTTCTGACCAGCAGGTGAGAAGCAACTAACTCAAGACCATTACTGATTTCCTTAAAACAGTTCTCCCAGAACTTTCAGGTGACCTCATAGTGGTGAGCTGACCTTTCTGAAACTACCTTTGCCAGGATGCCCTACAGGAAGATGGGTACCTGCCATAGTCAGCAAGTGGATTGACAGGTTCCTGGGATAGCATTTTGACTGGAATGGATTTACTTGTCTCATTCATGGGTCTTTCCCAGACCAAGGCAGCAACTGCTTATATCAGATTATTGATGTTTATTCTAGAACAATGTGTAGGTAAATACTTTCTGTCTACTCAGGGGCCCATATAGTTTTAGGCAGTTTAAATCTCTGTGACTTTGCAAGGGAAAAGGTATTTCCCACAATCCAAGGACACTGGCACCAAGGAGGCATCTGCCCAAATTCATAGTGTAAATCCAGGTTTGGCTGATTCCAGAATCCATGTTCTTTTCACAACCATACAATGTCTTCTATACTTTTTATTTTGACTTCTTTAATTTATGCTTTTTTATAGCTGATTGCCATTTTGCTCTGAAGAATTTCTTAAGGATTTTTTTCCCTGCTGAGTTTTTAGAAAAGTGAGAAAGCACATCTCTGTTATAACCTAGACAGGTGGTCCTCCTTTTTTCTCAGTGATGTATTTACTTATTATTCTGCAAATCCTTCTAGAAATGGAAATTACCTTGAAGTTAAATCAAATCAGACTCAGTTCTGTGCTCTGTAAATTTTTTCTTATGCTTCTTATTTTTACCAGTGAAATTATATGTAGGCATGGGAAAACACCTGTGTGATTTGAGGAATACTAGGAGCACTTTAGGGATTGCTGTAATTCTGGAAGTTTTTATCAAGGCATTCTATGCCTTTGATAATGCCAATATATTGCATTGAAGGTACTTCTAGCTCATCGTTGGATTACTTTATTGGACAGAGTTATCAGCTAATTATTGAAAGAATGGGACACTAGACAGATAAGTTCAATTAAGTAGAGAAAAAGTATTGTTGGAAATGATAGTCATAGTTACATACGGCAATTAAACATTTGCCATGTGGCCAGTTTGAATTTAGAAGTGTTGTATTATAGGTGTAAAACAGATTTCTATCATAATACTAAATGTTTTTATATTAATTACATGTTGAACTGATAAAATTTGAGACACTAAGTTTAAAACATCGCTCAAACCAATTATCTGTTACTTTTTACTTTAAGGTGGCTACTAGAATATTTAAAATTCCATATGTGGCTTGAATTACATTTCTACCAAACTATTCTGAAGTAGGGCAGGTAGGCAGGGCAGAGAGAGACACATCTTTGTAGAGGTTATGCCTTTGGAACCCAGCAAGGGTAAAGGGAAGAAAAGAAATGGCAACAAAGAAGTGTTAGAAATTTGTCCTATTTTACATTTTAGTACTTATATAACTTATTTGTCTAATAGACAAAAGCCCCTATTGCAAACACAACCTAGTTTTGAGAGATATGCCTGTGTTATTTTCCTTCATTTCTGCTGTAATTAGAACTCATCTGTCACCAGCATTTATTACAACTGATACTCCAGCTGATGGTTAACTAGAAACCCCATGGCTCTCTGCTGGCCATGCAGGGCTCTGGGGCTGAAAATAATAATTGTTGAAAGTGCAGTCTCTCCTGAGGTGCTAGGAAGGGCTTCTCCCTCCCATGGAGTGGGGTGTATGGCTCTGATGTGATGAATAGGCCTATGGAGTCAAGCCTGGGAACCCCAGGCTCAGCAGACAGTGGCATTTCCAGCTCAGCTCTGGGGAAGACCCAGTCATGACTGGCCTACCCAGAATAGGTCTAAGAATTTATTCCAGTCTCTAGTGTGATCTCTAAGAAGTCTTCAGATATGCCCCCCTAGGGGGCTGTTCTGGACTGAACTAGAAAACTCTACAGCAACTCTGGAGATAATGTAGACTCTGCACTTTGGGATGGGCAGGGGTGGTTTTCAATAGGTTACTGGAAGCCTTCATTTTGCTTGGTGTTATCACAGTGACTTTATAGATCTTTAGAAGTATAATATCTAATATATAGATGTACATTTCTTCAGGAAGACACAACATTACTAAAACTTGTTCTTAAAATGTAAAGATGAGAGAATGATTATTTGCATCAACTTGTGATGAATCTTTGAAACTTAAATGATGATCTTCTCAGAGTCCAACTCTTTAGTTTCAGCTGGGTAAAGTAAGGACTGTATTACCAACTGTAATTTGGTAGGTGTCAATTTTAGGTGTCAACTTAACTGGACTATGGGCTGCCCAGGTAAACATCATTTCTGGGTTAGTGAGGATGCTTCTAGAAGAGGTTGGCGTTTGAATTGGTGAACAGAGTATAGAAGATGGCCCTCTGCAATGTGGGTGGGCACCATCCAATCTGTGGAGGGCCAGATGAGAACAGGTAGAGGGAGAAGGAATTTGCCTCCCTCCTATTCTCCTGCCTTGCTGTCTGAGCTGGTACAGCTCATCCCATCTTCTCCTGCTCTCAGGCTTGGCTTACGTCACTGGGCCCCCTGGTTCTTAGGGCTTTGGACACAAACTAAATTACACCACCAGCTTTCCTAGGTCTCTAGCTCATAGAGGGAAGATCATGGGACTTCTCAGCCTTCATGATCCTGTGAGCTAATTCCTTATAATAAATCTACTTCTATATATGCATATAAATGTGTGTGTGTGTATGTGTGTATCCTCTTGATCTTGTTTCTTGGCAGATCCCTGACTAATGCACTAATACTTGTTACTTGTTTCAGCTATCTATTGCTGTGGAACAAATTACCTCAAAGCATAGTGGTCATAAACAATAGCCATTTTATTTCTCAGGGTTCTGTGGAGCAGGAATTCCATTAGATCGCAGCTGGGAAAGCTTGTCTGTGCTCCATGATCTCTGAGGTTTCAGCTGACATAGCTCGAAAGTGGCTCCCTGGGATAGTTTGATAGCAGTCATTTGATTGGGGCTTAGTTTTTCTTATCAGCTGGGTTTCATGATCTTACTGGGTACAGTCTGTCCACATATGTAGCTTGGCATTCATCCTAGCCTGGTGGTCTCAGAGTAATTGGACTTCTTACATTGTAATTGATTTGTCCCAAGTGACACTGGGATTTGTCAGGCTTCTTAAGGTTTATGTTCTCCCCAAAGAGAAACAACTTTGACATCGGGATCTGACAGGATACTTTCAGCTCAGCGTTGGTGTTGCTGGAAGCTTTCCTGGTAATCACTGTTAGATGATGATTTTTCTTGTTAAACATAAACATTTTCACTGAAGACGAACATCAGACAAGGTTATTCTATGACCAGGATTGAGCAAAGTTAAAAAAAAACAAAGATCCTTCCATATTTGGCTAGTCTTCTTTCTCTTTACTAGTTATAACATAAAGTTTATTGTATTATTTTTGCCTTTATAGATAAAAATTAAGATACCTGATCATCACATTATATCCATTTCCTAATAGTGTCCATTCTAAAACAAAGCCCTACTTCCCTGAAATCTCTGAATCACCTGCTACAGTGCTTTAAAACAGTCCTTTCTAGCTCCCTGTTCCTGAGACACTGTTCGGCTCCCTGTGTTGAGCCTTCTTCCCCCTCTTCCAGTCAGTCAATAAACCCAGTTTCATCTGCCCATTCCTACACTCTTGGTGTTTTTTTGTTTAGGGACCATAAGCACCCCCATTGGTGCAGTGTCACTCCCACTGCATACTGTTGGTCAAGGTAAGTCACAAAGCCACTCAAATTTAAGAAAGCAGAGAAAGACTCTGTCTTTTGCTGGAAGAAGCAGCATGTGCTTACAGAGAGGGAAGGGATTGATGATGCCACCTTTGGAAACCATCTACCATAGTACTGTAGAACATTCACTTAACATTTTCAGAAAGCAGTCGAATTTTAGTTTAAACTATGTGCGAGACACTTGCACTGGCCACTTGGTTAGGCTATATTCAGTGCCACCGAGGCTGCATTTAGGTAATATATGGATTTTGCTTCTCTTTGCAACTTCAAAATATATCCTTTCAGCATTTTCATTTTTGTTTTTGAAAAGAGGGAGGTCGTCCCACGTGTTTGTTTTCACCCGACATTACTACACACAGAACCTTTGCTCTTCCCAGCCACTGATGCTGCTTCCTGCCCTGCTGTATGTTCTCCTTGCTGGCCACCTCTGGAACTCTGGATTAGCACCTTTGCTGGTTGTGTTGCTCTTATCATGCCATGGAGGCTAATTGGGAGGACCTATGGGGTTGTGCTTTTATGGGTCCCTTCGGCTCCCAGGCACTGCTTCCTGCAAGGGTGTTCTTGCAGGGGGCTTTAATCATGGTGAGCTTACCTAGTATATAGAGACTTCTGTGTAAAAGCAGAATATCTAAATCAGTGTCTGCTGGTTCAGTCCTCTGCTTCCCGTCCCTGGGGAAGGTCCATGTTCATCTCTCTGTCCTCCTCTCTCAATTGCAAAATTGCCACATTTGGCTAGCACCTTTGATGACCTCCTTTGTCTTGACATGTATAGCAATTACATATGTGTATCTCATGAATCACCCTAAGGTTAACCATAGATTTTCTTTGATTCCTCATTTGTATATAAAATTGTGGATATTATTTCCGTCTTTTCACATTTCTGTATTAATTTTTCCACAATGACTATGAATTACTTTTGTAGTATGACAAAAAATTGGAAATCTAATCTTTATCACAAACAAAAGAAGGGGCTTTAAAGAGAGTACCCTAAAGATTCAGATTCAGTCCTTTGGAAGGACTTTTCTCCTGAGTTTTACATTTTCTCATTACTTTCTCTTTAACCTTGCCAGTGAATGTTAAGAATGTCGTATGGAACAAGACAGCAGGATTACCAATGTAAACGCCTTATAACTATTTCAATACTCTTAAGATATGTGATTAGGGGGCAGGTCTTAGTAAAGAAATGAGGTGTTGCCCAACCTAGTAGAATATCTAATTCAGTTAGTGTGCAGTTAGAGGGAGGAAAGAGATGAATTTCTTGGCAGGCAGGAAATGCATGGATTGTACTCTAGAGTCTCAGAAAACAGCATTGCAGGAGTTGTCTGTGGAAGCAAGATAGAGATGATGTTATCTCCTAATAAGATCCATTAGGGACTTCACCTTGGACAGAACTCTGTAATGGCCCAACTCAACTGAATTTGACTTGATGCAAGACAAGTCCTGCTGCTAATGTTAATGCATCTTTCTAGCGCCTAGTCATTGAGCTTCAAGGTGATAAAATGAGAATATAGAAGAGATTACTAGGCATTCTTTAAACATGGTAAAGGGAACATGGTGGCTGCTTCCTCTCAAATACCTTGCTTTTTAAATTCACTTCATCTCTCATTAGGTTTTTCAGTCATAGGTAAAGAGGTTGAAGGAAGCATGTGAAGGATAAGGGTGAAGATTTATAGCTTAGGAAAACACATAAGAACCTTCTCTAGCCCTCATGTGCTTTGCGCTTCCCCATAAGTTGGAAAATACTTATAGCAACAATAATAACAATAACCATTGACTGCTTACTTACTGTGTCCCAGATGTTATGTTATATCCATGTGTTATTCAGTCCTTAAAACAGGCCAGTCCTATTGCTTCTTGTTTTATAGAAGAAGTAACTGATAACTCAGAAAGGTTAAGTAATTTGCCTAAGGCCACATAGCTAATACAAAGCTATTCTAGGATATTAAACACAGTATTAAAGTCTCCTTAGCTCAGTTCTGAGATATTTCTGTTAACTTCAACATGAAAATTCCTCTTTTCTGATTATTAAATGTGTGTTTTGCTCTGAGCAAGTGATTTTTTTTTATTGTTTTTCACTTTGATTTTACACTTGAGAGCCAATCTTGAGTGCAAATGTGGTAAAAAGATTATAGTGGACTCTGCCTATAATGTGCTTGCATTTTTCCTCATCTGACACTTATGTATTAAATATCTGGCCTAATGCAAACATATGCAGTGATTCCCACTTATAGTGTTTTACTATTTATTGGATTTTCTCTTCTTGATCCTTGGGGGCAAAATTTAAAAGTGCATCCATGGCAATCCATTAATGAGACAAAGTCACTTGAAGATGTGAAGGGCCAGGTGAACATTCAGTATTGGCCTCACATTTTTTTCTCCTAGAATTCTCTTCCATGAGTGATGCAATTTGAAACACATTTCCTCATAGTGAGATTCCCAGGGAAGCTCAGTAGAGAGTAACAAAAATGATGAAATGTTTTAAAAATAAGACCCTTGAGGACAAGGTAAGAGAATTGAACATGTTCAGCCTTGGGTCAAGAAGGCCTAAGGGAGAAATAATTATAAATATATGTGCGAATATAGTAGACAAGGTGAAAGGCAATTATTTTCATTATAAAGGAGAGCAGAGGAAATAGGAAATAGGTTAAATCATAGCAAGGAAAATTTAGTTTAAATTATGATATTAATAGATTCCAAGGTGCCTTACTGAAAATCCCATTTTCACCCATTATCACCAGGGTGATTACCTGGGCTAAGTGTTTACCCAATTTGAATCTCAATTTCCTCATTTATCAAAGGAGTGATAAAACTACTTTAGTAACAGGTTATAGTTTTTAAAAATTAGATGATAAATGAATCCTTTCCTAGAAGCCAGTCAGTGGGTTAATACTCTAGCTACATTCTCTTTTTCCTTATAACAACCTTGTGAGGCTGGTTGTTTGATCACCTTGTTACACAGGAGGAAACTGAGGCTCATGGGAGTAAATGGCTTGCTCCAGTTTCACTCTGTGTGTCGCCTGTGATAATTCAGTGCCTGTTTTTTAACTGATACATAGTCTTCCTCCTGCCCCTACCCCCTGCTTTGGGAGATTCTCCTACTATATTCCTTTTTCTTTTGGGACTTAGGGCAAGTCAGGGAACCTCTATAAGCCTCCTATTTCCTTAAGTTGAGGATTTTTAAGACCACCATGAAAGCACTTGCTTCAGGGTATGCAAAAATAAAAGTTTGTTAAAAACAAAAGTCTATTGACTCCAATTCTAAGAATAATTTGAGAGGGGTTGGCTGTTGATTTGGGAGAGGTGATTACGGAGCAGCGTGTCAGTGTTCCTAGAGATAAGTAGAATAAAACAGGAGTGGCTTGTTTCTAAGCTACCCTCCCTGACCTGGGCACAGGGGAGTGAGTAGAATGCGTGGCCATTCGATTGGGCACGTAGATCTTGGTTGAAGCCCTACCAATTTTTAAATTAAAAGCAACCCATGAGGGAAAAAAAGCCTAGTAATTGTCTGGGTAATGTGAATAATATGAAGTCACAAATATGGTTTGGACAAAAAAAGAAATCTTAGAAGAGAGAAAATAGGTTTTGTTTTTTTCCATGGGTTGGCATTCTTTAGAAGGCCATGTATATGTGTGTGTGTGTATACACAAATACAGTAGGCAAAGTGAAAGGCAATTATTTTAATTATAAAGGAGGGCAGAGGAAATAGGAAAGAGGTTAAATTATAGTAAGAAAATTTAATATAAATTATGATATTAATATCTACCAAGGCGCCTTATTGAAAATTCCATTTGCACCCATTATCACTAGAGTGATTACCTGGGCTGAGTGTTTGTTTACCCAGTTTGCATCTCAATTATGTATATATATATAAATCATATACATAGGATTTAAAAATTTTCATCTATTTGGAAATAATCCATTATTATTATTATGGATTAACAATAATAATAGTGATAATAGTTAACATTTATTGAATACTTCTTAGGATCAGGCATTGTGGTAAGTGCCTCACATTGTGGTAAGTAGAAGTCATTTAGTATTACTCATTTCCCCACACTGAGTAGGGCAGTGGTTTTCTCATGTGACAAGTGTCTGTGATAGGGACATGAATCTGTAAGTGTCACCAGTATCTAGTGACTAGAAACTAGGGATGCTTTATGTCCTCCAAAGTACGAGATGGTTTTCTAGAAGGTGACGCTGGCCAGGTGGACATGCCAATAGAATCCCTCTTGGGAAACTTTTTAGCCTCATCTATGTCCTCAAGTTTCTGAGAATACCTCAGTATACCTTCAATCTGATAAGAAGGCATTTCTTATATGATAGACCACTTGGCCCCTTCCAATGTGTGTTGGTTGCTATAAATACGGAAGGACCCCATTCACTAGCAGCAGGATCTGTAATGAAGGTACTTACTAAAATGCAGATTCAGTGAAAGGTGATTATTGAAGCTGAAGTGGCTTGGGTTTTATGCACAGAGGTCAATGGTTTTCAGACCTGACTGATCTCAAGAATCTCCTGGAAAGCTTTGAAAAACACAGACTCCTGGGCATCAGTCCTGGAGATTCTGATTCAATACGTTCTGAGATGGTTGGATGCTGCTGTTGTGATTCTGACAGTCAGTCAGTTTTGGAACCACCAAACAAGTCCAACGTGTCCATTTACAAATCGGTGGTGTGAATGACCATGATGGCAGAGCTCAGCCTGCCACTCAGATCTGCTTCTTCATTTCCCAGGCCAGCACTCTGTTTACTGCACAATGCAACTTCTTGTTGTTCATAAGGAACAAAAAAAGAGAAAAAGTAAATAAAGAACATCCTGATCATGATCATGTGCTGTTTTCAGGGGCCTTCACTGGGCATTTGCTGTGTTTTGATGGCAGGTCATTAGGTTTCAGGATAATCGTGGAGGCCTAAGATGAATCATGGCACAAGTGGAGTTTGCAGCCACCTGGATAATTAAGAAAACTCATTAAATAAAAGTGATAGCTTTGGTGCTTCATTTCTAGTTAAGGCTTGTGACTATCAGGGAGTAAAATAAAGAGCTGCTTTTTCTTTAATGGGATGAAGTGATGTGAGAAAGGATGAAGAGAGTCAAAGGAACCACTTTCATCCTGGGAGCCAAACTGATGTCTTGATGCCAGAAGCCCAGAGGAAGCTGTTTTAACCTTCCCAGGTATCTGCAGAGCTGCTGAGTCACTGAAGAGGGAGGGCCCAGGTTGGACAGGTGACTAATTTATGTGCATAGGGTGTGTGTATGTGTGTGGGGGGGTTAACTTTAACAACTTGGAGTTGGGGAGAGAGTTTCCCACATGATAGAAATAAGGCAAAAGAGGCAGTATAAGAGATTAAGAGATTAAGAGTTCAGTTCAGGAGCAGTCCTGAAATGTGACCCACAGTTGTCTGACCTCCGAACATGCCCTCAGAACTGCAGTCCTTTCTGCCCACTCTAGAAAGGCTGTATCAAGCCACTCAGGGGGTTTTCCCAACCTTCAGGCTCAGAACTCTGCTTCCTGTTCCTAATTTTCCATGTACCACATCCCCATCTCGCCCACCCGTGCTCACCCCGGATCTGGTGGGCTCCCTTCCCTCTACCCCCCGACCGCAGCACAGGACTCAGAACCTTAAAGGTAGCCTCCAGTCTGGCCTCAGACTCATAGTCAGGACTCCTGAGTGGCACCAACATGGCTGCATCATCCTTAACCTCCTGCTTTTGAGACATCCTTCAGCTGGGCTCTTTCTGAAATGTTCTGTCTTGTGGGACAAAGAAAATGAGTCTTGAGCCAGAGCAGACTCAGTGGGAGGCCACTGGGGCCATATGTGCTGTCACCAGGGCTGGTCAGAGCTGCTGGGGACAGTTTCTGCATGGCTGTTGGAGTGCAGCTTGCCCTGCGTTTTCTCATCCTATGACCCGTGTGGGGTGCTGCCCTGCAGAGCACCACCAGGGCCTCCGAAGGGAATAATAATATAGAAGACCTAACAAAGTAGCCAGATTTTAGGCTTCTGAGTCTCAAAGACTTAAGGCCTGAGGGAAGTCAGCAGCAAAGGAGAAATTGCCTAGTACCAGAGTGCTGGGCTGAGGGGAGACCTGGAAGGGAAGGGAGAGGGGGATGGATGTACCCTGGGCTCTAAGCCTTGCAGCTGGGCAGCTGGGGGAAGGGGGTTTGCATAAACCCCATTAGGTTTGGAGGACCTACCAGTGGAGAAAAAGCCTGAAATCTAAAGTTCCCAACTCAGGTAGAGACTCGGGAAATGTTAGGGCCTGATCACAGAGATGGCTACACCAGATGTCCAGTTGGTGGTCCTGAGACAGCCTCACTCTCCCAGCCCAAGCCACAGCAGGGCACAGCTCTGGAATAGTCCTTGCACCAGAGAGTAGTGGATGAGAGGCAGAAGGCCCCAGCCTCACAGAGAGTCCCCTGGGCATGATGTAAGAGCAGCAAAATCTCCCCCTGCCAGAGAGGGAGGCAGGGAAAATGAGGAACAGCAGGACACATGGAGGCCTTGTGGTCAGGAGCAAGGGCCAGTGTTGTGCTGAGTGCTGTAGGTGGAAGAGAGGGGACTAGTTGGGGACAGGGACAGGTCTGATGCCAGCATAGGCTGGTAAGGGGCAAGATGCAGACAGCCTCTTCTGCTGCAACACTATTCTCCCCCTGCATGAACCCCTAGAATTTAGACACAGCCATGGGGGAGGAGGGGAAGAGGAGGAGAGGAAGGAAGCCTAGACCACCAATTGAAAGAGATTACCTGTCAAAGCAACTACGGTGATTTTTTAAAAAGTAACTTTTATTATTATCATTATTATTATTTGTAAAGACAAGATTCTGAATGAAGAAGCCTTGTCCTCCCATTGTTTTAGGGAGAGGACCTAAAGAGTGCCCTTTTTTCTGACTTTTGGGGCTAGAGAAACAGACAGACAAGTTCTGCTGGAGCTAGCCTCCGTCGCCAGCATCTTCCTTCCCTCTTGCTTCTCTTCTGAGTGCTTCCACGGTACATCACTGCCTCTGACATCCCTACATCCTCCGTTCACGGGCTGCTATGGCTTAATCTCTGCAAGATTAGCCTTATTATTATCACTCGGGCTTATCTGGTGTGATCGCAGCGTGCAGCAGCTTGCTGAAAGGTACGGGCTATCAGGAGAGGTACGGGCTATCAGGAGATGCTTGTTGTAACAGCAGGAGGAGAGAGTAGTAACACGTACAGCCGAGCGGCTTAGCATTTGACTGATAGGCACGTGAACAAAAGAATACCATGGTGGGATTTGCATGCTTCTGAGGAGTCTGATAACATGAAAAATGTTGTGCTGCCAGTTTCTCTAATTCCATTGGGTTAGTTGAGATCAATTTAATTCACTTATTATTCAAGACTTTTGGAAGACTCACTATGTACCAGATTCTATTTCAGATCCAAAGAGCACAGACATGCACTATGCAATCCATGTGTGCTAGGCACTGATGGGAATGCAGGCCTGTAGAGCTAGAAAAATTTATGTAAAAATTACTTAGTAGTCATTGTGTGCTAGGCTCTGTGATAGGTATGCAGGGAGAAATCATGTAGCTTTTTTATTTAATGAGCTTTTATTGTTTCATTCAAGGTGACAGGTGTTTTGATAGAAGAATTAGCAAGACTCACCGAGTTCTGGAATTATTCTAGGGCACTATGTCCTGTTTTCTTAATCCATCAGAATAAGTTTCCTAAAACAGCTGTCTAGATTACCTCCAGATTATTATTTTTGGATTCTGAGTGGTATCTATTTCTCCTCAGTTTAACTATGTAAGTCTCCAGCATGGGGACCAAATAATTTTCTTCCTCTGGCAGCTTTTAATTTCACTTTTAAATTGTATTAATAATTGCTATCATTTATTAACACTTAACTGTTTGCTAGATTCTGAATGTGGCACTCTCCATATATTAATTCATATAAACCTCACAAAATAATACTGAGGTACTCTTAAATTAACATTTCAGGAATTGAGAAAGTGATTCTTGGAGAGGTTAATTTGCTCAACATAACACAGCCAGGAAGTGATGAAACTTGAGTCAGGATGAAACTTGATCTGTTTAACTCCAGGTACTCAGCTATGTTGACATTTATTGGTTTCTAAATTTGTGTCAGTCCCTATTCCAAGAGCTCCTACACTTATGACCTTTCTAGTCCTCACCACAACCCTTTGAGGTGGGGTCTATTTTACAGATGGGGCAACTGAAACTCAGAGAGGGTGAGTAACTTGCCCAAGGATGTGCAGCAAGTAGCAAAATTGAAAAATCCTGGTCTTTGTGACTTCAGGAGCACTCATGCCATAGTGTCTAGTATCCATTTAACTAATTGTTCCCAAGTGAAAAGAAAGAAACTAACATTTATATTTTTTTCCCTTAGTATCAGGAATTAAAATATTTGCTTTCCTCCAAGACAGCTCTATTAAGTAGGACTTATCACATCTTACTGACAGAGCAGGATCTCTGGGCAGATGGTTACCCATTGTCATAGAATAAACTTGGCATTCCAAGTGATCTAAGAAATAAAAATTCATGTTCAAAAATCATTTAATCATTTTAGTTTCAATTCCTAGGGGACTTTCCAGGAAAATACCTATGAACATGTTATAATTGTGTATCTAAGCATCTTTTAATTCACAGGTGTGATTAGATTGTAATGCTCTATTTCTTGTTGGGTTTACTTACAAAAGTGGGTTTCATGCTGTGAGGCATGGGCATAGGTTGTCTCTTGTATGTCTAGGACACGTCCAAGTGTCCGTGAATTCAAAATGTCATATGCGGGTTGATTATGAGCATAAAGAGATGGTGAGAGTGATTTTACTAATTAAAGCTTTGTCATAACTTATCAAGAAAGAAAATAAGGAGCTACCTCATGTGATTTAAAAGGTCATGAATAAAAGTGAAAGAGTAATTCAGATAAGGTAGTAAGAAAGGGTTGAAAGTCAAAGATCAAATAGTGGTAAGTAGTTGGGTTTATCTCTTGGTTCTCTATTCTGTTCCAAACATCCACCTCCCTGTTTTTGTGCCAGTACCATGCTGTTTTGATCACTATCGATTCATAGTACAGTCTCAGGTCTGATAGCATGATCCCTTCTGCTTTGTTTTTATTTGTAAGTAATGTCTTGGCTATTTGAGGTTTTTTCTGGTTCCATATAAAATGAAGCAATATTTTTTCAAGGTCTTTAAAATATGACAATG
>CAUYON010025172.1:0-22023 GCA_963573935.1 Arctocebus calabarensis | reverse complement strand
GAATCATAATTCTGTACATTGGTGCAATCATAGGGCACGATTCATATACATTCAGAAATGTTTTGATCGTACTGTTACAGATAGCCTTCATGGCATTTTCTTGATCACTATATAAAGACATTGATACTCTACATTTAATTTTCCCCAGTACCCTGCTAAGATGCACCGTAGACATGAGTTACTTGAGCCTCTTCTTTCTCCTGACCCTGGAGAGACAAAGTATGCAAGACAAACACAATCCTTTCCTTGTGTAGTTAGAGTCAGTGAGGGAAAATACTCATGTAAAATAAGAGCTCATAATAAAGTGTGAATTCCAGCATAAAAAGACATGGCAGTTGCATCTAACTTCATCTGGAAGGAATGAAGATGTCTCCTCAGTGAGATGATGTGTGTATGCTGAGCCCTTAAGGATGACTTGGACATCTCCAGATAAAGATACGAGAGAGTTCCAAGCAGAAAAAACACACGCCCAAAAGAACAGGGAGAAAGAGAACGTGTTCACTTAACTGAGGTTCTTTTTCTGGAAGGAGGAGGAGTGGAGGTGGTGTTTCGTTGAAAGGTTAGACTAAAGAGTACCTTAGAAGTTTAGTCTTTTATCTTTTTTTTTTTTTTTTACATAAAATATTTTTATTTTTTTATTTTTATTTTTTATTTTTTTTTATTGAATCATAGCTGTGTACATTAGTTCAACCATGGGGTACAGTGTGGGGGCTTCACATGCAATCTGAGATATTTTATCAATCTTTCATTCTAAGAGAAATGGGAGCCATTGAAGAGTTTTCAGCAGGCAAGTGACAATATCAGACCTGCCTTTCAGAAAAAATCACTCAGTATCCAGAGTGCAATCACGCTAGACATGAGGAGACTAGTTGGGAGGCTCCTACGGCAGCAAAAGCAGACGTGTGAACTCACTTAGGAGTTTCATGTTAGTGGGCTAACGATTAGTGACCAGATTTATGGACTGTTTTTCTTTCCAATTTTGTTATTGTTATGTTTTGGTTTTTGTGGGTAGAATTGAGAAGATCATTTTTTGTTGCCTGAATGTTTATTTAGGGAATCTCCCATAAACCTCAAATTCTGAATAAATTGAAATATATCCATTTAGTAAAGCATATTTATCAATATAAGGCTTTATTGCAACTTAGCTGTTTAAGTCCACAGAAATAACTCTACCTCCCCTTGATAGTAGAACCTGTCTACACTGACATTACAGAATTGTGAAAATCAACTGAGCTTTTATAAGAGAATGCCTTGAAAATCAGAACACGCATACATAACACATGATTATGGTTGTGAAATGTAAGTAGGTTAGGGTATAAAAATCACATGACAAATGTACCTAAAATATTTTTCTTTAAATGATAAGGTCTGCCAACTTTTTTCCAAATTCAGACCTTAAAAAAAGAGAAGATATTGATAACAATGTTGTAGAACTCCAAACAGAATGTTTGGGTTCTGACTATACTTCTCACGTAAGCATGTATTCTTTTTAATCTTATGGATTGAATTCAGCGACCGTTCTCTTTTTGTTATTCCCCTAAGTGCATTATATTTCTAAATGTTGCAAAAATGTACCAAGTATGCTACATCTTGGCTGTGTACATTTTCAGAAATCATTGATTTTTGGGGCATAACTTCAAAAGACTCCTATAGCTCTAGTCATTTTTTCTTTGTTTTGTTTTGTTTTGTTTGTTTTATCCTGCGTGAAAAACTTTGAGCAGATTTGACACAACAGACCATTACAAAACAGTAAGCAGGGTGGAGCCTTAAACAAGCAAGAATTCTTAGTAGAAAGACTGAAGCCTGAACAGTAACCATCTGCTATTATCTACTAAGTTCAGAGTATCGTAGGTATACAGGAAAGTGAAATGCTTCAGAGTCCTCCCTTTCCCTGTTAATTCACTTTCTACTAGAAATGGTCTTGTCATCCATATTCATGTAGAGAAATTCCCAAAGGGGTCTGTTCCTAGTGTGGTAGATGAAATAGGGTATATTTGGCTTGGGATGAACTTCTGTGAAGTGAAGTGGTCTCAGCTGTTTATAAATTAAAATTTAAGTATCAAAGTGACAGGAAAATTAGACTATAAATATGAGGTGTGGGTTTGTATCAGACCTCATATTATCATATTGAAATGTTCTTAGATTTATCTGTTTATAGGGAGACACTTGACTCCTAATGCAAAATCGGTATCTCCAACTAAACTCTGAATGAGTACAATGATGATTCTCATTTTGTTTTAGTGACTAATAATTAAGGATAAATATATCGAGTCTTTAAGGAAAACAAGAACAACCAAACAGTGAAACCGAAAGTCCAGCTGAACAGAGTGAATAATTTTAAAGTATGACGTCTTTCTAATATGAAGGGATCTAAAACAGTAAAAGGTGACGTGTTGGGTGAAGTGCTTAGGTGTTTTCTAATTGTCCCCTTGTAAGTGCATGAGACAATCTGATTTTGTTGATGCTGACAGTGCTAATGGGGAGGAAAGCTTGAGAGGAAGGGACCCTGGGCACATATGATGTATTGGAAAAATGTATTCTTATTAAAGCTTAATTTTAGTATCATTAAAATTATCAATATCATTGTCATTGGCTGTCCTGTGTCCTCTTTCAGTTAGACATCAAGATCTAGTCTGAACTTTGTTGGAAGAAGGTGCAGCTATTTTGGAATTGCTTTAGAATTGGCCAGAACTACCAAAGAAAACAATTACCTTTTGGAGGGATGGGCACAAAATGATAGGGAACCATCTAGCCAGTTCAGTGAAATCACCTTTGTTTTTAAGGAGATGACAACAGCTCTGATTTCCTTTACATTCTTACTTGAAGGCCTTTTGATTGTCTTAATGTCTTTTTTCTTTTTTTCTAAAATATGAAGGACAGCTTGGTATAAGAAAGGGTGGAGAATTTATAAGAAAGTTATGGTGAAGTCTGTGGTTAGTTTAGGGAGCTGCGTTAAAATGCAGCTGTGACACATACACCTTCCTCTGTGAGTACTGTGCTGAGCACCTGCTGTGATCAACGCTGCCCTGAATCGTACATGCAGCATCTCCCTTAACTTGCTGTGTAAATCTTGGAGGCAGCTTTTCCTCACAGTCCCCGCTGGTCCGGGTTTCCAGCAATGTGAATTTTTATCCAGTGAAGCAGTTCGTACTTAAGTTCATATCACAAAGGAATATAGTTTATTTATTTGCATAGTTTGTTTTAGAATGTGGTTCAGTCCTTTCTCTAGTTGATTTTAGAATTATTAATAGATGTGTGGAAGTTCTTGTTTTATAGCCTTAACTTCTGGTTATGGAATTAATACAGGGTCCCTGAAAATAAACAACAACCTCAAACAAAAGCTAAATACACTAATGTGTAAAGAAGAAATAAAGAATACCTATAATACTTTCTCTTAGGGAGTGGGACCATTTAAATACAGCTGTAGAAAAATGAGATAAGATGTTAATCTTAACTTTAAAGAAAGAGGATGGCTCTTCCTTTTTTTCCCCTAAGAATTCAGAGAATTATAAGGCGTGACTTCTTTCTGAATGTGTCAACGTGAAAACACGTTTGTTTCCTTATTTGTGTCGTGACAAGTGAATCTACCTTATTTTCAGTTCCATATGTGTCTTTTGTTTTGCATACGAACCCACACAGTGTTACCATCTTCATACAATACCTTATATCGATAGACCTTCATTACCTTAGAGAATTACTAATGGTTGAACTTTTGTGTTTTTTCCCTTTTTGGTTATAAACAATACTATGAAAAATAATTATAAGCATTCGTTTTTTAAAAACTTTTTCTTATTAAGAAGTTCAGGTAATAACAGGTATATGATTACTACATTTCAAATGCGACCAGTCTTATTTAAAAATGTCAGTGGCTTCACGAAAGATTATTTATTCATTTAAGATTCTGTTATCATCAAAGCCTTGTTCTAAATACTGGGAAATATCCAGATTAAAGCTTAAATCTTTCCATTAGGAGGTTAAATTTTATTGAAGTAGAAATTTTATGTTTATATCAAATTTGTTCACTTCATACAACCCTACACTGGATTAATTTTTCTGAGGAAAGAATATTTGAAATTTGTTTTATTTGAATGAATTTTAGTGGACAGACTTAATAGAAGGCTCCATCCTCAGCAGGTAACATAAGTACAAGTACCTATATGGATGTCTAGAAAACTGAAAAACAATTATAGTGAAGGGCATTTGACAAAAGTCATCCCAGGGGTATGCTCTTTCTCCCAATGAGCAGCTGATGTTTTCCTAAATTCCAACAACAGTTACTTATGGGTCCTTTTAAAATTACAGAAATTTTCAAAAAGTAGACCTTTCAGCAATCCTGTATAAACTAAGTAAAGAATGCGCACGGAGTATCTAGAGGGTTCGTCAAGTGTAGGTTTATTAGCAATTTATTTCTTCTGCTGACAAAATAAAATCCGCTGAAAGGACAAAATAAAATCTAGTGAATGAGTTATTTATTTTAAACTGTAGTGTTGCTCCACATACTTTGGAACATCTTGTATCTTTTGTGACTATTTGTTAGAAAATACCCTAGTCCAAATTAGAACAGTTCCCATGTGTTCTACCTTTAAGAGATTAATCTATATTTAAAGTGATTATAAAATTGCTTCCTAAGCAAGATTTGGACAGGTGTCATTAAGATTTCTAACAGAATTTTTTTTAATTTAAACATTATTTTAAAAGCTTAACATGAAAAGAATTATTGACTTTGTGCTCATCTCCATGAATGGGAAGGATCAGTGAGGAGAATAGCTTCCTGGTCTGAATTCCAAGTAACAAAGGCCTATTAATTAACACATGGGTCACCTCGTGAGAAAGTACTATTTTCAAAAACTGGGAGGTGAAAGCAAAGGAAGGAAACCCTGGCCATTCTCAGTCATATTTCTTAGAATATGGCTTTAAAAATTACAGAAAAACTTAGTTGTACTTTCAAAGTCATAGATTTTAAACGAGAATTTAACTTAAGAGGAATGGGCAATTCCAAAAGGCGCAAAGAATGAAGGAAATAAAGAATCAGGTTGGATTATACTTGTGGACCATGAGCTATTTAAAACAAAGATGATAGAGGGCTCTACAGTCAAGGATGAATAAAAGGGAAAAAAAAAAGAAACAATACATCAATAAGGAAGGGCACATTTCAAGAAGGAGTGAGGTTTTGGGGGGAAAAAAATGGAACTTCCTAACAGTACCAAAGTCAAATGAGAATGGGTACAACAAGCTTCTTTAGATGCAAGGAATTGAGAAATTAATAAGCTATAATAAAATTGATGACATGAATCCCTAGTGGAAGCTGTGTAATGGAAACCGAGAAAACAGAACTACATAATTTCTGTTGCATCAAAGAGAATAAAGCTTTCCGTTGAAAGGGTGAGTCAAATACAAATAAAAGGTGACTAAAATCCAGTATACAAGTAGAGGTAGTAAAAGCAAATACTATTCCTTGCTATAAAGAAAGAAAGCTGGGTATTCATGTGTTCTTTTTTTCAGTTAGCGGTACAAAAGCCCTTCCTTTACCAACCTGAAAGCAGTGTTTGCAAAGGCCCAGTCGAAGCCTTTGACTCAATGGAGGGAAGATGGACAGACGTTCACTTACCTAAAAGAAATGCATGTTCCTTTCCTGAGTGGATGCTAAAATTAGATCCAGAGAAGGTTTCTGGAGCAAGGACACATGATTACAAAGTAGTTAACCTCTATAATTTCCGGGACACACTATATGCAATCACCTCATATTGTTCAAATCACTGTGAATAAACAGCCCATGTTGAAGAAAGAAGAATGGACGTAGTGGAGGATTTACCTGGAGAATTGGTTAGCATAGTTTTCAGTCTAAGGAAAAACAAGTAGTATTTGCGTTTTCTTTTAAAATGCTGGGACAGAACATAATCGATGATCTGTATTGAGTAATTAATTCTTTTTTATATTGGACCTATCCTAGGCTAAACCTAAGTAAAGAGGCACTTTTTTAAACTTCTTTTCTTTATCATAAAGATTAAGAAATTGATTGGAGCTAGAATAATCCAGAGTTAATCCAGGACAGGGATATCTGAGTCCAAGTCAAGGTGCATTTCTGTTTACGATCGTGTCCCGTCACTGTTACTAAACCCTGACTTACATGCCAGAACTGAGAAAGATTATATGATGGTGTTAAGACATCCCTTTAAAAAAGAGCCGTCGTATCTTTGGAACTATGTGAAGAATGTTTAAGAACTACATTACGCACCCTAAAATTTGTGTAGATTCCCATTAAGTGTAAGTTAGATTTCCTGCAAAGCAAACACACAATCTTGGGAGACTAAGAGGCTCAGAAATTTACTCCAACTAACTATTTTTATACCAGTTAAGTGTTGTTTTTTTGGTGTTGTTTGTTTTTGTTTTTGTTTTTGTTTTTGCAGTTTTGGGCCGGGGCTGGGTTTGAACCCGCCACCTCCAGCATATGGGGCCGGCGCCCTACTCCAGTTAAATGTTCTAATCCATTAATCCTGTGCCCATCTTATCTACTCTCTTATCCACTGGCAGCCACTGGAAGATTTAACAAGTTAGGAAATTCAGCGTACAGCATGCTACTTTTCTATGGATTCATTTTCTGTCTGATTCATTTGGCATGGTCACCTCTGTAAAAGAAAAACACCCATTCTGTGTCTTTTTAATGACATTAAGTGACAATTCATAGTCTTTGTTCCTGTGTTTCTAATAAAGGGACCAACAGTTTTGCTTATTGAATGATTAATCATGTCTCTTTTTACCAAATATATTATGAAATAATTTTTTGTTGAGCAATCAGTTCTTTTTTCAGGTATAATTTCAGTGTATACAATAAAAATGATCAGAGCAAGATTCCAGAGCTAAAATAACCTCTAATGATCCTAGGACATCTGTGAAGATTAGCTACCATGGACACCAGCCAGAAACCGCTTCCTCAGTTTGCCAAATTGGTACCAGGAATTCTGGATTAGTAAAGAAACAAGAATTATAAGTTGAATGCAGGAATATCTATGTTTAAGCTATTTCATAAAAACATTTTTAAATTGACTATTACAAATGCCAGAGGAAGTCCCTGGCCACAGCTCTCTGAGTCTCCCATTACTGTATTCGTGGGGATATAGTTGATCTCACAATCATTTACTAGTGCTGATTTTATTTCAGCTATTACCAAATAGGACAAATTGACAGCCAGTACCTTCCACCTACGTTATATTGTTTTACTCTATTGGACAAGCATATTTAAGTTCTGTGAAATACTTCAGGAAAGAAACCTACTCACCTTTTTGTGGAACTTGTCATATCCCAAATTTATTTTCTCATAGAAGCCATTTGTAAAATAAATATATGAAATACTATCTAAAAACATAGGGGAGAAAAGCATGATAGAAGCATACTATTTTAATGCTCATTAGAGTCTTTATAATAACACCGCCTGAATAAATTTGGGTAACCATGAGCTCTTGATGAATTCCAGTTCCACATGGCTTAATAGACCGTTCTGTTGTAGCCAAGTACCTTTTGAACTTATGTCGGAATAATTTGGCGCAGCTTTTCACTGGTATGTATGTGAGTATTTCCCTACCATAGCAGTAAGGTAAATATTATCCTCTATGTCATTAACAAGGTCCTGCTTTCCTATTCCAAGAGGTGACTCTACATAGCTTCTTTCTTCGAGAATCTCTATACTTAAACCAAAGCTATTTTGCATAAGGTGATTTTCAGCATGTAGCGTATACGGAATATATGCTTTTTAGAGATCAGTTTATTTACTAGGTGCTCATTTTGGTGACCTCCTTGAAATCTGACATACATGTATAAAGATATTCTTCTGTTAGAATACAATTTTGACTGAAAAAGAAATTCTAGCAAAGTAATAATTATATGAAACAGGTTTATTTACTGAAAAAGTTATCATAGTATTTTATGTGCTTATATGGTTTCTGAATCTGAAACATAGTTATTTCCTTGACTAGATCCACCCTTCTTCCCCCAGCCCCAAACTATTTAGCCACTTTATTCCTTTCAGGAAGTCAAAACTATCACTTTTAAGTTGCTTTTTTAAATGCTCTTTTCAGAGCTCATGAATAAATCTCAGTCTGTGCAATTAGACAACTATAAATTTTAGTTGGTATGGGTTAAGTACATGAAGTTTTCCTATACTTGAACAGTTACTATTCACAACACACATAAATAAACATAAAAGATAATGTAACAAATAATGAACAGTGTGCAGTGGTTGAGATGATATATTCTGATTTCATGGAGCTTAGGGTCTAATAGAAAATTTTTTCTCTACACAGACAATTCTCTTCTTTCTTTGATTGTAATAGATTTAAGGGATACAAGTTTAATTTTGTTACATGTATGTAATTGTGTTGGAGTGAAGTTTGGGCTTTTCGTGTATCCATCTGTATCAGTGTTTCTTCCTCAGCATTAGAATTGCATGAAATATGGTTTATGAAAGCTTAGGTAATTACGTTGATCCCAAAAGTAATGCTTCTAAAAAGGTAGACTGGTGCTGATCTCAAAAGTTATTACAGAGTCAGTTCAGAAATATATAATAATTCCTGTATAGAAAAGGAAGAAATAATTTAAAATACACACACATTTATACTGCATGATACGTAGGTCACTATGAAGAAACTAATGACCTGACCCACTAATAATGTCTTTAATGAAAAAGTGGGTTTTCTATTCTAATGAAAAATTGACATTGGAGATCCGGATGCCTGCCACTAGCCAACTGTAAAATCTTAATCATGTTATTTTTGTACCCAGTTTGCTAATCTGTCAAATAGGTATTGGCACTTCTGCCTTCCCACCCTTCCGCATACACCCCTCACAAGTCCTTGTGAGAAAAGAATGAGAATGTGGCGTGGTTTAAAATAATGTACTCAGACATCATACTTGTGCTTTGATAAATTTTTCAATAATCCAAAGGTAAATATGCTCTTCTGTGTAGTCAACATAGTTGAAAGTGATCAGCTTTATGTTTGAAGTGTCTAATATTCAAGGAACAAACTTAATGTAATTGGCTTGTTGTGAGTCTTCACCAATGATGATGTGCTACAGAAAACAAAATATAGGTAGAAAGGATATGAATTCAAATTCTGGCTCTTGTATTAAATACCTCTTTAAAAGATTTCTAATATATGAAAAATTTGCAGCCTCAGTTTCTCCACACATAAAAACAAGAGTAATGGAATAAATCATATCTAAGTCTCCATTTATAAAATCTTGAGTTAAATATTTACAGAGTAATACTACAGAATAATAAAAACTTAACCACAAGATGGCGTTTGTAGTTAAAGAGTCCTTTTGCTTTAACTCTGTGTATGTTGTTGTCATTTAAGTATTTGCAGTATTTACAAGTACAAACTTACCATTTGCGTTCTTAAGAGATGTGTAAAAGTAATTTTTAGGAAAATATGAAAATCTTGTTATTTTAAAGCTATTGATATTTCTAAAATTATAAATTAGCAGATGATGCTTAGAAGTTGAATTTAGACTTCTCCAGAGAATAAAATTTCATGAATAATTTTGAACTGTTGCAAAATAATAAAACTTGCTTATCTCTGGCAACATTATCTGTAATTTCTTTTTGGATTGATTATTTCAGAATTTCAAAATAGGTAGATCCTATAAGTTTTCATTAGTGTTTCAAATCTTAAAGTTAGGTGATAAAAAGCTGTTACTAAAATGTTATATGCCCGATTGCCCCAGTTTGGGGCATAAACCATAATTTTTATAGAAGCTGAATAATTGGCTTAGTGTAGAAATTTTTAGAAATTTGAGCTTTAGTTTTGCCTCAAATGTTAATGATATCATCCATGCCAAAGATTGTTTGAGACAATATTAAAATACTTAGCACACCATCATATTTTCCATTATTAACTTTATTGAGAGAGACGCAGTAATCCTCTTAGGATGCTCTGAAAGGTACTTTTAGATTAGAGGGGAAAAACAGAAGCACACAACCTTTGGCTTAATATGGGAATTTTGGTTTTAAAAATAAATATATAGCAAGATTTGGCTTTTATTACATTCTGTAAAAATTGGTATCATTACCAAATTTCTAATTAATTTTACTTGATTGCCATAGAGATACATAGATCATATTTCATTATTTTTTACTTAGGTAATTAATTTGGATGAAACTAAATTTTCTGTTTGTCATTTCCATGAATGGATCAAGTGTTAATTACCTTTGCATATATTAAATATTAGTTTGATATTATTACACGGTAGGTGGCTAAGAGAATGGGCTTTGGACAGTCACAACTTCTGACCTCAAGGACTTTTCCTCAGTGCAGTGAGCTTCAGAGTCCTCATCAATAAAGCGCTAAAACTAATACGGACATAGTACCTAACGCATAGATTTGTTTGGGTATCAAAATATAAGTATATGAACATATATATATTTATATGCATATATGTGTTTAGGTAATGAAATACACGATGATACAAGAGAAGTCTTGGAAAATTTAGCATTACCATCAAGTTACTAAAATAGTTTTTAAGCTTTAATGCTCATAAATATCTTTCCAGGAATCTTGACCAGCTTGGGTCTCAAGCCCCTCATTTTACTTGGAGCCTGAAATTACCAATATAAAAAATAAACTTTTAAAGCTGCTGAATAGATGAATAAATGAAAGAAAAACACTGAATTCATTATCTGGACATAATAAGCCTTCAGTCAATGTGGGCTACTAGTAGTAATAGCTGTAGTGGTGATTGAAAGTATTTCTCATGAATTTATTTATTTATTTTTTATTTTTATTTATTTATTTTAAGAGACAGAGTCTCATTTTGTCACCCTCGGTAGAGTGCTGTGGCATCACAGCTCACAGAACCTCCAGCTCCTGAGCTTAGGCAATTCTATTATCTCAGCCTCCAGAGTAGCTGGAACTACAGGCACCCACCACAACACCTGGCTATTTTTTTGTTGCAGTTTGGCCAGGCCGGGCTTGAACCCACCACCATTGGTATATGGGGCCGGCGCCCTACTCACTGAGCCACAGGCACCACCCTTCTCACGTATTTATGAATCTTATCTTTGTAAATTATTTATAGTGATAATTATAAATACTAGTGCTTTGCTTTTCTTTCTTTCTTTTTTTTTTTTTTTCTGTGACAGAGTCTGTCTGTTGTCCAGGCTAGAGGGCAGTGGCATCATCATAGCTCACTGCACCCTCAAACGCCTGGGCCCAAGCCATCCTTCTCCCTCAGCCTTTCAAGTAGCTGGGACTACAGGTGTGGGCAACCACATCCAGCTAGTTTTTTTTGTTGTTTTTTTTTTTAATTTTTTGTAGAGACAAGGTTACACTGTTGCCCATACTGATCTAGAAATCCAGGTCTCAAGTAATCTTCCTGCCTACGGCTCCCAAAGCACAAGGATTACAGGCATGAGCCCCTGCGCCCAGCCAAAGTTTATGTTTGCTGCATTCCACAGAGGGTCAACCCAAGCAGGACAAAGCCTATTTATAAATTGTGTGTGATCTCATTAGCCAAATTTTTGTGTTAGGCTCTGGAAACCTTTAATGTTAGCACTGGGATGAACTTCATAGACACACATAGTCCAGGGCCCTTATTCTGTAATACATGAACAGGCCCAGAGGAGTAAAGAGGTTTGCCTGAAGTCACACCGTGGTACAGAACCTCCTCATAGCCCACAGATGGGGAAAAATATCATTTCTTAAATGTGCACACCTCCTTTGGATACTATATTGTGTCAGTAGAAACACCAGTATTGCCACTGTTTATACTTTAGGCAACTTGGCTACAGCTGCTTGTGGGATTGCTACTCACTTACGAAAATAGAAGAGGTGATTACCAACTCTCCTAATGCAAAAAATGTGTCCTCACCACCTTTGCTGAAGTTGAAAGAGATTTTCAAAATGCAAAGTCAGTTTTGAAATTAAGACTTAATTATCTAAGGATACTGTCTTTGTATGCAGTATTAGGAAAGCATGCGTATAGGAACAAAAGGGCTTTGATTACCTGGTGGGTCTGTTGTTGCCCAGCTCTGGCGCACCTTCCTAACGGTGATGGTTCTTTTTGTCAGAATTCTGCCCTCAGAGAGAAGCTACAGTTTTGGGTCTTTGGGCTACAATCTGGAGCCACGTAGGGAAAACATGTACTGAATTCTCAACTAAGGAGGATTTGTGATCTACTTGCTTTCTGGTCCCCTCACGTCCTGGCACGCGTGGCCTGCTGACAGGCTTGCTCTTCTTGTAGTGAAAAGGAGACATTCCCTACAGTGTCATAGGGAGCGCTGGGACAAACCTAGTACCCCACTCTGAGCCTCCGTTTTCTCAATCATAAAATGAAATTTCCTGATTTCATTAGAGGATTTTTGTATGAAATAAAATAACATGTGTGGAAAATGACACCTTGTGGAAATGAAAGCTGAGTTCCTGTTGTTGATTTGATAATATGAGGATCCAAAGTCAGAGCGAATTAGTGACGCTGGGTATTTTCCATTGTTACTCTAATTTTGATAGATATTAGCTTTTGACATAATTGTATTGATTCAAACATGGAAGAAACCTAATTGCTCGATAGCGATGCAAAGCCAAATAACAAAAAGAAGCACCTTTTTAAAATATGTAATTTATAATTCTAAGCAAATCTGACAGTAGGTTTTGAGATTATGTTGTTGTTCTAATTTGGTTCTTTATATCCTTATTACTGCAATCCTAGCACTGAAGTCGATATGTATTGAACGAAATTGTTTCTGTGGTATGAACAATATAGTTCTTAAATTTTTACTCAGGTTTTAATACTCAAAATAAGAAAGAGTAAAGAGATTTAAGAAGCAGTAGAGATCACCTTTTTATTTTTTTAAATGTTTGTACATTAACTTGATATATGTGCAACATATCCAGTAACTCAGGGAAATACTAAGTATTGGTGAGAAGGGCAGTTAATATATTCATTTGATAAAACATGTACGGTCAAGATTCCAAAAGAGATATGGTATTATCAGGAGCTGCGTAGTTCAAAAACAAATCCCCAGCTTTGCAGGCCCAGAAATCTTACTATTCAGCAACATGAGTGAGGATCCGGCTTTTAGGGAAAAACTTAACAAGTTTAGAGAGCAGTAGAAATCAGGATGTCGGCTGTTTGGTGTTCAGATAGAAAAATACGGTTTTTCTGATGACCAGCATCTTAGCATCAGTTGTTCAATGTATTCCTTCCCTGTAGTCACCTGCATTTACTGAGCACTTACCATATGCCTGGCGAGTCTTAACTCAGTCGTCTTCAAAGGGTTTATATGTTCCTAGAAACACACAAAAAATTTTCATGAGCTATGAGGAAATTGATTTCCATACAGTGAACTTCTGTGTGTGCGTTTTCCTAAAATCTGATCTTACCGACTGCCCCGGCAGTCGTACACTTTCATGCCAACCTTCCTTTCTGAAATTGCGCTTCCCTCCTTCCTCTATGTAAAAGAAAGGCATCTCATTCTGATGGTCCTGTGACTTATTAAATGCATCCTGGTAGTAACTCAAGACACTGGTTATTCTCCACGTGTGGATGAATAAATACTGGCTATACCGTTTATGAGCTCTGTAATGTCATAAACATACTTCAGCCATTTGAATCTCCGCTTTCCCATCGGTAGCACAGGATTCGTAAGAGTCATTATGAGGGTTGAGAAGGTGATCTTTTTAAAGCAGTCATCATAATGCCTGACCAAGTATTCACTTCAATATAGTGGGTATTTCTGTTGCTGTTCTATACTAATGGTTCTGTAATGTTCTACATTTCAAAACACATTGTTTTTCAAAACGATGTTCTACATTTCAAAACACATCGTTGATGTATTTCAAAACACATCGTTTTTCTTTCTGTATTATGGAAGATGGTAAGGAGATAGTTAAATAGCTTATTTATCTCTTTAACCATGTTTCAGTGTTCTTTTAGGACTCTCTTTAGAAACGAAAATGTTAATACACACACTCATCATGAGTGCCTATGGAAATCCCTACTTACACCTTTATTAAACTAGCGTAGTGAAGCAGAATATGACAGTGATAGAAGTTTGTTCACTTGAGGACTAATACAATCTTTGGTGCAATTTGCATCTCTTATTTGATAGGTATTCTAAATAGAGCAGATTGCTCAGAATTTCATTTTGAGTTCTACCTTGAAAACATTCCGGAATTTTTTTTTTTTTTTTTATAGTTTTGTAGGTAACAAAAAGATATGTTATCATCAGACAGCAGTAAGTGCCTTGGGCTTTCCTGCAGGGTCAACAAATAACTAGATTAGGTACAGATTTGCAGAGACAAGACCAGAGAGCTTTAGCAGAAAGAAAGTTTGCAAGGGAAACAGAGCACTCTCCCCAAATGTGAAGTGTGGTTCTGTTTTCTCTCAGCCCTCCCAACCCAGAGTAGTTTCCTGTTTGGTAAACATCACGGATATATTTTTAAAAGTTATATCTTTGTTTTTTTAATTTCCTAATAACAGCTAGTATTTATTTCATGTCTTCATATGACATTACCTGTACATTTTTGTAGATATTACTGCTCAGGTTACAGAAGTTCTCTTCTATTCCTAATTTGCTGGAGATTTTTTAATCAGTAATGGATGCTGGAATTTGAGGAATGCATTCTCTGTGTCTGTTGAGATGAGATTGCATGTAATATAGTCAGTTGGTTGATACCTGAATGTTTATCTAACCTTGTATTTCAGGGATAAGCCCCATTTGGCCATGATATATAATTTTTAATATTGGTTGCTGGCTTTGGCTTGCTAAAATTTTGGTTAGGACTTTTGCTTTTGTGTTTATGAGTAATATTTGCATGTAAATTTCTTCTTGTGTAATGTTTTAGGCGTGGGTTTGTTGGAAAGCATTCCTATATCTTCAATTATCTGGAATGTGCAGAATCAGTATAATATCTACTTTAAATGTTTGAGAGAATTCACCAATGCAGACTTCTTGTCCTGGAATGTTTTTTGTTTCTATGGGAAGATATTTTACTATACACTTGGATTCATCTGGGTTATTTCTTTCTTCTGGAGTTAGGTTTGGTAGATTGTGTCTTGTAAGGAATTGGTCCATTTATCTATGTTGGCAAATGTATAGGCATAAATTTCTTCATACTATCAACATTTAGGGTCATTGATTTTTTTTTAGTTTTTCCTTTTCACTTTCATTGATTCCCAGTCTCATCTTCTCTGATTTTTAGTTTTCAATGTAGGTGCCCAAATCATAGATTTTAGACTGTTCCTCTTTCTTAAGAACAGGCATTTAGTGCTAAATATTCCTATATTCTAGGGACTGTGTGCTACCGCAGTGGCATATCAAAATGTTTTCATACACTTTGGTAGATTGACGGTGCGAGTGGTTTTTGGTTGCACAGATGAATTGTGTAGAGGGGATGTTCAGGGTTTATAGAGTACTTTGCACGCAAATGGTAGTTCTTTCCTCATTCTGTTCCAGCCTCACCCCGTCAAGTCTCCAGTATCCATTGTACCACTCTGCAGACCATCATTTTTAATACAGAGTGTCCACAAAGTTCTTGTGCAATTTACTGTGCTAAACTGTTTTAAATTGCACACAAACTTTATGTCCACCCTGTATATTATATTTTCATTTTCATTCAGTTCAAAATACTTTCTAATTTTTCATTTTGATTTCTTCTTCGATACAAGGCTACTCATATTGTCCCATACGTATTTCAAATATATAAGGATTTTTCATATATCTTTCTATTACTGATTTCTACTTTAATTCCATTATGATCAGGGAATATACTTCATGCGACTTAGACGTTTTAAAATTTATCAGGACTTCTGGTATAGACCAGAATATGGCCTTTTTTGAGAAATGTACATTTAGACGATAGGAAGTGTGTATTTCACCTTTCTTCTGTCAATATCAGGTAACTTGATGATAGTGTGACTCAAATCTTCTAACCGCTAACTGTCCATGTGTTCCATCTGTTGCTGAGAGAGGATATCAGAATCCATTATAATTGTAGGTTTGTGTTTTTCCTTGCATTTCTGTCAGTTTTTGTATCATGTACTTTGAAACTCTATCATTATGTGTAACATTTCAAATTATGTCCTCTAGATGAATTGGCTCTTTTATAATTATGAAATGATCTTCCTCACCTCTGATAATGAGCTGTACTCTGAAATCTGTGTAGTCTGTTGTTAATGTAGCTATTCTAGCTTTCCTTTTGACATGTGTTTCATAGTCTATGTTTATTTTGTCCTTTTAATTTTAAACTATTTATGTCCTTACATTTAAAATGTTTGTAAGAAATTTAAACTGAATATAGATGAATCTGTTCAGTAGACAACCTGCCTCTTTCCTGGGTATGTTTATGTTCTCTGTAGACTTTTAAATTGATTATTTGTATATTTAGGCATGAGTCTATTATCTTGCTATTTGTGGTTTATTTGTTCATTCTGTTCATTGTTCCCATTTTCCTCTCTTTGTCTTCTTTTGTAAGAATAAACAGTTTTATGTGGTTTTATTTTACACATTTTGTTGAATATTATATATAACCCTTTGTTTCGTATTTGTAGTATTTACCTTCAGATTTATTGTACGTATCTTAAATTTATCATAATCTATCTTCAATTATATTATGCCACTTTATTTATCATGCAAGAATGTATAATTACGTTTTTCCATTCCTTTTCTCCTGGCCTTCATGCTATTTCTGTCACATATTTTACTTGTATGTACGAGGTCTGACAATTCAGTTCACAATTTCATCCTACAAAAAGTGCTACTACATACCTCATTGCTGAATGTCACTATGGTCACCTTTGAAGTACTCTCCTTGGCCATCTGGTGACTGTGGCAGTATTCGGCAGTGAGGAATGTAGCTCCTTTTCTAGGACAAGTTTATGAACTTAATTATCAGAACTTGTATGATGACAGCTGTGATGGCCATTCTAGAAAAGAACTCATTCCAAAATTGCTTTGAAAGGTGGACTAGGTTCTGGAACAGTGCTTAGCTTCCCAGGGACGTACCTCGAAGGAGACCCTTGTGATATTCAACAGTGAGGTGTGTCACACTTCTTCTATAATGAATTTACATACTTAAGTGTCCAACCTCATATACACCAGGTGGCTGTAAAGTTGCACTTGAACTTCATGGCCACCCTTTATAAGCTACACAAACTCTTGTTACTACTTTTAATTAAGTAGTAATTTAAACAAATTTCACTAGTAAGAAAAGCTTATATTACATATATGCATATAATTATTATATCTAGTATTCTCTATTCCTTTGTATAGATCTATAGTTTTATCTGGTCTTATTTTTTGTATGTGTGATGAACTTTAAAAATAAAAATAATGCATCTTCTAGTATGGTTGCTGGTGATAAATTTTGTACCTTTGGTACCCCTGAAAACACCCTTATTCCACCTCTGATTTTGAAGGATATTTTTGCTGGGCATAGAGTTGTAGACTCCCAGTATTTATTTTTTCTCACTGTTTTAAAGACGTTGGCCCTCTGTCTTCTTCCTTATTCCTTATTTTGGGTGAGAAATGCTGTTAGCTTTTCTTCCTTTGAACATAAAATTATTACTTTTCTGTGACTTCTTTAAATTTTTTTCTAATGACTTGCTTTGAGCAATTTGGTTATAAAGTGGCTTCACACATTTTTCTTCTTATTTCTTAGGTTTTGGGCTCATGGATTTTATCATTTTTATCCAGTTTGGAAAAATATTGGCCTTTATATTTTCAAAGACCTTTTTCTGCCTCTCACCTTTTTAATGATTCTAATTACATGTACATTTCGCTATTTCAAGTTATAACAGCTCAGTGATGTTATTTCTTCCTTTGTTGTTGTTGATTCTTTTTTCTGCGTATGTTTGTATTTTAGATATGTCATGGGAATTGTTTTTGTAATGCATTGTTTCATATTCTGTTAATCCTTTCCAGTATATATTTCATGTCATACATTGTAATTTTCAGCTTTAGACTTTCAATTTAGGCTATGCCTTTCTTAACTCTTTCAACATCTGAAACTCCATCACAATAATTGTTTTAATTTTCTTTTCTGCTAATCCTAACACCTTTTTCAACTCCAGGTCAGTTTTGATTGGTTGATCTTTATTCTCATTATAGGTTGTATTTTCGGGCTTTGCATTTCTTGTAATCTTAATTGGATGTCAAGTATTGTGAATTTTAGCTGGTATGTTGAATATTTTTGTTTTCCACTCTCTTTTTTTGTTGTTTGTTTGTTTTTTGGTGGGGGCTGGGTTTGAACCCACCGCCTCCAGCATATGGAGCCGGTGCTCTACTCCTTAGAGCCACAGGCACTGCCCCATATAACCATTTTTAATCTTTGTTCTGAGACTCAGTTATTTGGAAACAGTTTGAATCTTTAGGGTCTTGCTTTTAAAAATTGTTGGGTGGGGATGGCACCCGTGGCTCAAGGAATAGGGCACCGGCCCCGTATACCGAAGGTGGTAGGTTCAAACCTGGCCCCGGCAAAAAAAAAAATATATAGTTAGGTGGCACCTGACTAGCTTTTAGTCTAGGAATAATTATTTCCCACATTGAGACAAGACACTTCATGTATTCAGTATCTCATGAATTACGTGGTTCTGTGGTCTGCCTGCTGTGGTGCTGCACCATTCCAGGCCCCCTGCGAATGCTGGGCACTGTTTAACCCTTCCTATGGCTTTTCACCTGTCCCAGATAGTTCCCCACATGTGGTACTGTGCTGAGGGTTTGTGGGCAGCCCCGTGCACTTCTCCAGGTTTCCTCTCTGCACGCCTCTCCCTTCTCTGGTATTCTGGCCTAGGAACTCCAGGTGCATTTTTCTCTGACTCTTAGCTCCATCTCTTCCACGGAGGGAGTGAGCCAGATAATATGTCAGTTCATTCTTCCTTCCCCGTGGCCTGGAAATTATCTTAAGGCAGTGAGTTGATATATCAGATTGGTAGGGATGTCATAAGAAAATGCCAGAGATCAGGTGGATTAAACAGCAGCAGTTTTTTCTCCCGGTTGCAGATTCCAGAAGCAAGAGCAAACAAGGCATAAGCAGGTGATTTTGTCTGAGGGCCCCCCACCTTGCCTTACGTATGACCACCTTCTTGCTGGGTCTTCTCATGGTCTTTTCTTTTTGTTCAGATCTCTGGTGTTTCTTGGTGTGTTTAAATGTCCTTCTTTTGTAACACCAGTCGGATTAGATTAAGTCTCAACCATATGACTTTAAAGGCCTTATCTCCAATTAAAGTCACATCTGAGGTACTAGGAGTTTCAACATGTGACTTTTAGGGAGTAGAATTCAGCCCCTAACTTGAGGATACCCATAGAATTTGGCACATTTGATCATTTGATTCTTTTATTTTTAAATCTACTTTTTTATTATTAAATCATAAACACCTAGCTTGTGTATACATTAATGCATTTATGTGGTACAACGTGCTGAACTCATATAGAATTAGGAACGCTTACATCACACTGGTTAATATATACCTCACTCGTTAACTTAGTTATTATGTTAAGACATTTATACTCTGTACTAATAGACCCGATATGTACCCTTGCATTATGCACCATAGGTGTGATCCCACCATTCACCCTCCCTTGATCTGACCTCCCCCCTCCTCCCTCCCTCATCTTGGGCCATAGTTGTGATCTATTCTTTATATGTAATTGTGAGTGATTGTAAACTGATTTCGTAATAGTACTGAGTACATGGGATATTTTTTCTTCCATTCTTAAGATACTTTACTAAGAAAGATATGTTTCAGCTCCATCCATATAAACATAAAAGAGGTAAAGTGACCATCTTTTTTTAAGGCTGCATGATGTTCCATGGTATACATATACCACAATTTATTAATCCATTCATGGGTCGATGGGCACTTGGGCTTCTTCCATGACTTGGCAATTATGAATTGAGCTGCAGTGAACAATCTGGTGCAAATATCTTTGTAATAAAGTTATTTTTGGTCTTTTGGATACATTTGATTCTTTTCTCAGGGATCAATCTCAGTTGTTTCCTATTGTCCAGGGTTATGAAAACCACCATTTCACTTAATTTGTGTCTGCCTTCTTTATTTAGTCAGAGGAGTCTAACCCAGGCCCTATTACACAATCATGTTTAGCAGCACTAAAAATCCTGAACCCATTTCCAAGTTGCTCTTCCACAAACGTGCAGAGATGTATGGAGCTCATCTTCTGCTTATCTTTCAGTCTCAACTGAGCAATCACTTCACTAGGAAACATAAGTTAGAACCCCCTTTCTAAATTAGATTACTGTTTACTACCATCATACTATATAACGTTACGGACTCTACCATTGCTTTTATTTGCTTACTTGTGTTTCTCACTAAATCACATTTCTATGAAGTCAAGGTCTGTTTCATAATACATATCTTAATGCCTGGCATATTGTAAGAACTCAAAATATTTATTGAATGGATGGATTTTTATGCCCACCCTCCCACTCTCCAAATCATGTATAGTTTAGACAATTATAAATTACTTTAGTAACCAAAAATTGAGAAGTATATTAAATATGAAGTATGTGTCTTTTGTGATTGTTAATGGGTATAGGTGTATTTAAAGACATCTGGTATCATCTGTTGTGCTGTGTAAGAGGAAGTCAGTCTTACCAGTTTGTTCCTATAAAGCTGCCTAACATGCTCTCTTCCTTACCCACTCCTTGCCTACTCCTGTCTTATTTTTTTCTGTATCCCTATGAGACAGGTCGTTATTGTTGTTATTATTATTATCATATATCTGAGTAAGCAGATAGCAGAAATTTGGTAAATTTACTGGAGGAGAAAAGCAAGTCCCAGACAGATTCATTGCAGTGACTGTGCTTTTAGCATACTTGGCTCCCAGTACCTTCTAAACCTTTCAAAAGCAAAAATATTTCTCAAAGTCTTAATAGAGGTGGCTATTCTAATGAGATCTGCATTACTCTAAGCCTGGCCTTCAAAATAAATATATCACAAAAAAAATACTATTTTACCCAGTATCTTTTTTTATTTGACAAATAGGTCTGGCAGCAGTATTTTTTACTATTTTCATGCAAATATACATCTGCTGGCTGTATTATTAATTTCTTAGGCTCTTCTAAGAGACTGTCTTATAATTAAATAAGTGTATATCACCTTTATAAAAACTTGATTTTGCATAATACTTCCCATATTATAAATTTTCAGTTTGAAAAACACTGTATGTATGTATATACATGCACAGATGCCCATATATATATACACGCAGACTTTTTGGAATACAGCACAATTCTAATGTAGCAGCTTTGAACATTTTAAGTTTTTATAGTGTCTGGGAAATCTCCAATCTCTCAGTACCATTTTTCAGAAATGCAAACGCTGAAGCTGTACAAGGAGTAGAGGAAAATTAAAAAGTGACTTGCAAGTGGTTTAGCCAAGAAGACTAGTGTTATTAATTAGTCTGGTTTTGGAGTATACTACAAGGTCAGAAAATTAAGTTCACAAACTTGTCCTTCTCCTAGAAAAAGTACTACATACCTCAGTGATGAATATCACTATGGTCACCACATGGCCAAGAGGAATATTTCAAAGGTGGGCATAATGACATTTAGCAGTGAGGCATAGAGCACTTTTTCTAAGTCAAGTTCACAAACTTAACTGTCTGACCTCGTTTATAGACACATACACATATATATAGCAACATAACCTCATTCGAGAAAAAGCATAATTTCTTTCCTAGCTAATTATAGCTTAGACTAAATATACATTAAAATAAGTATGTTTTAGAAGAAAAACAATTATGCTATGGATGAACTTCATACCAATACCTAAGAGGAGTCTATTAAGAAGATCAGCCCTAGACAAAATCACACGGGCCATGTTTGTGTGTGTGTGGTGTGTCCCCACCATCTCCAAACCCTTCCAATCCCGTTTCTTTCTTTCTTTCTTTCTTTCTTTCTTTCTTTCTTTCTTTCTTTCTTTCTTTCTTTCTTTCTTTCTTTCTTTCTTTCTTTCTTTCTTTCTCTCTCTTTCTTTCCTTCTTTCTCTCTCTCTTTCTTTTATTAAATCATA
>CAUYON010025171.1:0-14903 GCA_963573935.1 Arctocebus calabarensis | reverse complement strand
CTTTTAGCATCATTGAATAAGTGCTTCTGACCTGACGCTGTTCTACCTTTGCCTATTACTAAATACACTAATCAGATTTATGTTTTCCAGAAATGTCATCAAGCCACACGCAATAAACATGGTTCCAGTCCATGAACCCCTGTATTACTCTCCTCTGGAGAAACCCCAACTGCCCCCTGCTCTCTTCGCCCGATTCAGCAGGAAGCAGTTAGATCGAGTCTTCGCCCCTTTTCCCTAACAGCAGTTGGAGTTTCTAGAGAGAATTGATGCAGGACAATTGGCGCCCTAGCCAGCTCAGCGGGGCTGGCGGACCTTCCGCCTCCTCCTTGGCAGTGTCGGTAGTGTGGCAGCCAGCTGAAGAGTCAGCAGGCTGGATGACAGGCAAGGAGGGGGACCTCCAACCTCCACCAGAGGCTCCAATTGCCAAAAAGGCTGGACAACTGCTGAGGAGACACCTGTGCCTTGGTGTCTCCTTCACTTCATACTTAGGACTAAATGTGGAACCCACATCTCCTATGCCTAGGTCAATTTCTTGTGAATTTCCTAGGCCTCAATTCCATGAAAGGACTATATCCATTCATTGATACATTCATTCACCTTGCCCCTGGTGGAAGGGACTGTATTCATTTGTTTCCTAGCCAAGGAACCCATACACCTATATATACCCTGAGACTAAAGGCCTAAAGGAGGAGATGGGGAAAGACTGGGAAAGAAACGGAGAGAGCCTCTCTCTCCCCACTAGAATTTTCTCCCTCTACCAGGTGCCTCAATGTTTTCTGTATTCTTTTCTGTGAATAAATTCTGTCTTACAAAAAAAAAAAAAAACTTAAATGGAAGTTTAATAAGCATAAAGGAAAATAAAATGAAAGGTAACAATAAACTGACTTGGAATGCAAGGTCTGCCAGAAAAGGCTCAAAATGACGACTTACCTGAGAAAGAATTTTGTGAAAATAACAATAAGGGTTCCAGGAATGGTTATCTCAGTTGAGGAAATATGACCTAAAATATGGATTGTTCTGACCCCTTGGCTTCATTTTATGCAAATAAGAAAAAACCTACAAGGAGAGTAAAAGTAAAAATAGAGGAACGAGGCAGTTTGCCAACAAGAGGCCTTCTGGCCCATAAGAAGAGTAATGAACTTCTCGTTTCCCCAAAAGCTTAAAGATAAGAAATGTAAGAGCTAAAGCCAGGCTGGTGAAAGCACTCAGTGGCCTTATGGATACAAAGTGGGAAACGATCTATGAATTTTGAATATTATTCATACATAGAACATTTTCTCCCTCTTCCCTTTATATATTCTGAAGTTCCTCCTTTATTTAATTCACTCTATTCTGATAATTATCATTAACCTTTCCTTTCTTCCAGTTAAAATTCCCAATATGGGCTCGGCACCTGCAGCTCAGCTGCTAGGGAGCCGGCCACATACACTCAGACTGGCAGGTTCGAACCTGGCCTGGGCCAGCCAAACAGCTATGACAATCATAAAAACAACAACAAAAAAATAGCTGAGGGTTGTGGCGGTCGCCTGTAGTCCCAGCTACTTGGGAGGCTGAGGCAAGAGAATCACTTAAGCCCAAGAGTTTGAGGTTGCTGTGAGCTGTGATGCCACAGCACTCTACCAACGGAGGGTGACAAAGTGAGACTCTATCTCAAAAAGAAAAAAAAAAATTCCCAATATGACACACTCACAATAGATAAAATTTAGAGCTTTCTTTTCCTACTTACGTTTCTTTCTCTTCTTTCTACACTGCAATGCCTTACATCACACAAGAATATGTTTTGTCATTTGAAAAATTCACTGCCCTTCATGCAAATGTTTCAGAAGTGTTTTCTGTCCTTATTAGGTATATAATAATATGGACACGTTTAATTAACCATAGGGCAAAATAATATTTTAGCATCTCCATCGCAGTCATCCTGATGTCCAGATATGTTTGCCTCCATCCAACTTTTATTTACTTAGGAAGCTCAGTAGATATTAACTATTGTTGTTACTATTTTTATTTGTTAAGAGCCTTGTTTTTTTCTTTTTCTTTTGTATATTTTAAACATTAGAAAAGTTATAACACTAATATAATGAACAATCATTTGTCTTTCACCTAGAAATACAAATTGCTCACATTTTTGCTACATTTGCTTTAAGTCTCTTTCTCAGGAGTAGTGGTAGCAATAATAATAATAATCATAATCATTATTACCATTTTGCTGAATCATTTGAAAGTGAGTTACAAGCATTATGGCCCTTCATCCTAAGTAGTTCAGTACATGTCATCTAAGATCAAGGACATTCTGTTATGTAGCCATGGAATATTTTCCTAATTCAGGATGATTAATTTTAATAGACACAATTATATAATGTATAGTTCCTATTCAAATTTTGCCAATCCTCCCAACAATGTCCTTTACAGCCATCTTTTCTCCAATTAACAGTTGAATCCAATGCATGCTCTGGTCTTATATAAGACAATATTATTTTTCTTTCTCTGATAGTATATGCAAATAATTTACACTTTAAATTTTATACCTCTATCCATGACCCAATACTTTAGTAATGTCTTTTCATCATTCACCCATTACACCTTTCCTGGATTTGAATTTGCATAACCACTCAAGAGTCTTTATCTTGATCTATTTTTCTTCATGATCTTCTGATTGCTCTAAGAATCTATGCCTTGCAAAGATCTCTGTAACCAGTACTCATCCATACGACTTTTGATCTGGTTTCCTTCCACTACACTTACAAACGCTTCCTCTAATTCCTTCCTGTTGCTGGATGTTGACAGTGTAATTATCTCCAGGCTCCACTATTACTAGACAAGCTCACTACAGTCAAGGAAAGCCAAGTATCCAGGTCTACATTACTCAGCCTTCTGGACAGACTTAGACATGTGGTCAGAAAGTATCAATTCTTGAAAAATCCAGCTCTGAGGACGAACATGACAGAAGAGAATATTATTCAATTTTCTATCTTGTTTTCTTTGCCTTACAGGTTTCATTTGACCAGTTCAGTATATATATGTCCTAGCAATATCACTGTGAGTGAAAATGGGTTCTCATACAGGCAAATAGCAATATTACAATAGAAGCATTAAATATAGGTTTAATATTGCTGGTGTTTCAGGAAGTTCTGCTCGACATCTTGAACTAAGGCATCATGACTTGCAAAACACATGCTAAGGTGCCATGCCGAGTCACCATCCCATCCCAGTGTCAATCGCACCCAATATATTAAAGTTGTATCCAGTATAGAATTACGGCATCCTCAAAACCCATCACAAAAAGACGCATCTTGACAACTGCTGCTGTTGCATCTAATCTAACTCAGCTTTGGAGCTAGATTAGCTACAGTTCAAATCCCAGATTTGTACTTTATCAGCTACATGACCTCAAGCAAATTAATTCACCTTTCTCTGCCTTATTTTCATCATCTGTAAAATAGAATATATACTCTATAGGTTAAAATAATTCATATAAAAACTCTGCAACATTCCTCACACAGAGAAAGCCCTCCATAAGTGTTATTATCAAAGCAGAAGATGTGGTGCCCTTGCCCTTGGCCTAATTTCATTAATTCCACCGAACAATGCCTGCTGAAGTCCCTTCTGCTGTAACAGCTCTTTTCATTCTCAGATTTCCATATAATTGTATTGGACGTCTTACTACAAAGCACTAAGACGAAGCCCCTGATCCACTGGACATAATATCTAAAAGATAATTTTCAAAAATCAGGTGGCCCAACCTCCCATTCAATGATTTTTTTCCCTTAAGAATATCCCTAGAAGATGATTAACTAAACACTGCTTGAAAACTTCTAGCTGGCCCAGTGCTTCACACCTGTAATCCTAGCTGTCTGTGTTAACCTCTTCATAACCTTATGAAACAGATTCTATTATTAGTCCTCTCATTATGCTATTCCAGTTTTGCCCTTGATTTGCTTTGCCTTATCATTGCAAGGAAATGTTTCTCAGTTGTTTACTAGCACTTCATCTGAAAGGTGGACTGAGATCTTGGACAAGTAATTAGATTTCTTCTCATTTGTTGCCATACATTTTAACATAATATTCCTCCAATATTGTAAACATGATGATAAACCTTAATAAGGCAGAGTGAACAATCTGGAGAATTTATTTTGCAAACTCTACACCTGACAGCAGACTAACATCTAGAATTTACAAGGAACTCAATCAACTCAACAAAACCCCAAACATTCCCATTCAAAAGTGGGCTAAGGACACAATGGAATACTATTCAGCTGTAAAAAAGAATGAAATCATGTCTTTTGTAGCAACCTGGAAAGAACTGAGGAAGTCACTATCTTAGTGAAACAACTCAAACAGAAAGACACGCCATGCTCTGATTTGTAATGTGTAGCCATGGAAACAGAGTGTGGAATGAAGGGCAATAGAGACACAGAGATGTGGGAAAGTGGGGGCAGTGGATGATGGGAAGCTGCTTGGTGGATACAATTTATATTGTTTCATTGATAGACACACTGAGGCCCAGACTACACCACCATACATCATATCACTGTGGCAAACGGCACTTGTACTCCAGGAATATATACAAATGATAACAAATGAGAAAAAATGTATTATTTTCTAAAAAGAAAAAAAATTCCAAAGGAACTAAATAGTACTATCACATATATGCATAGTATACACATACATATGTACATACTATTCTAAATGCACATTTCTTAGTGGCAACTCACGCTTTTCAGTGAAATGTTGTGCATTATAATCCCATGATTTCACTCTCACTGTCCCCACCACCAAAGTCATTTAGGCAAACTATGTAGTCCAGCTCTTTTCCAGAGAAAAAAATCTTGGCTTATTGGATAGAAATGTTACAAATTATTCATCCAAAGCACAGATCCTAAACCTGACCCCCCTTTAATATTTTTACTAGCACTGAAATAATTGATACTGACAGAACAAAGAGAAGATTCTTAGAACCATAAACATCACTTTACTGCTACTAATATAACTAAATCCTACCTCTAATGGATTATGCGGCCAGGAAAGCCTCGTAATAACATCTAGTAACTAACTCTGTCCATACACTGGTGTATTCGATGGCCAAAGGCTCCATTTAATTAAAAAAATGGATTTATATGCACTAATAATTCAGCATTGAGATCATAGTATTACTCAAGTTAAAAAAAATTTTTTAGTCTCACGACTGCTTTTCTTAATGAGTATACCTATTTCTGCAAGATGCCTGATCAAAAGTATACTTACAATATCAGATACGTCTTACAAATATGAAAGAATAATAATGTTTGGCACATATTTATATAATTCATGTCAGGATAATCCTCTTCAATTCTAAACAGACCTTAACAAAGTGGGAATATTAATCTTGTGAAAACCTGATGTTGAGATAAATCCACTTATCAGACACAGACATGGAAAAACATAGCCAGTTTAACTTAGAAGCAAAGTTATCTAGAAATAACTTAATGGGCACCATCATGTGTGGTTTTATATACTTTATTATTTGCTCTAGTCATAAATCATGACATCCATACTCCTGGCTAAAATATCTTCTGGGAATAAAGCTCCTTCATTACAAAGTTAATGTTCAAAAGTACTTTGTAAATCAAATCAAACAAAATCACTGATAGTCCTGAACTTCAGAAAGTTCCTAGGTCAAAGTTACACATTGCCTCAAGCTAAATAAGGATGACAGAAGTGACGAGTCATAGGCAATGCTGAGATCTCTTTTTGCAGAATGGCTATTACGATGTATCAGGCAACAATGGGCTATCTACTGCAACAACCCCACTCCACCCTGCCTCACTTTGAAATTTATGAATAATGGTGGTAAAATCTAAGAAAAGGGAAAGAAGACATTCCACATTCTTCTAAATAGAGCAAAATGCAGTCTATTAATCATGAAAGTCAGAAAGAAAGGATTTGGGGAGAAAGAAAGCTGCCCTATTCTTAATAGAGTATGCAGTTTCATAATGAAATTAAACAGGAATAAAATAAATCAAAAATAAAGTATTGTTACTCCCTTTTGCTTAATATAAATACCAAGTATTCAGAGTCAAGCATGAAAAGTTTAATTTAACTTTTGAATGCCTATGTTACCTAACTTAGTTTGATTGCTCTTATAATGTGGTAAGAGTACATGGTCCAGCAATTAAGAATAACAGGGCCAGAGGTTGATTTAGACAGGTTGATTAATGGTGAGTACTAGTAACCACGGCCATTCATTACTTCAATTCTCCTAATCAGGTTTATCTAACTTTATTTAACTTAAAATTAATATAAAAACATTCTCCTTGTCTTTCAGCTTGTTTTCAGGCAAAGAATTAATATCTCTTTGTAACGTCTCTTTAATAAATAATTGACTACAGTTGTTGAAAATAAAATCAATGTTAAAATATGTTTAAAGATGCCAGCAATTCCCCACTCAAGCAGTATCTAGCAATCCATACCCTTAGATTTCTCACGACCTAACAAGAAAACTACCCTAGGTTATAGATGAAAAGTCCAAGAAGATGTTTCCTAGACAATGCCTTTTGATGAATCATTTAAAGTAACCTAGCTTCTAGGCAAGATCAAAAAGGCCACTGACCTCAATTCAATGTTTTCACAGGTTACTAAATCATTCTGCATTCAGAATTAGCAAGGGCATTCATTTTGAGATATCATATCATGAAAATGATGCTTAGATTTTAACCCCTAATCCATCAGAATTAATGAATTAACTAAATAATAAATCTACAAAGATGGGGCTTGACTTTTATTCAAACTTTATCATAATCTGAAATTGTTGCTGGAATATTGGAAATCATCATTCATTTTGGAAAACTCTGAGGATTCTGAACTACGTAGAAAACTAAATGAAGGGAAGAATTAAATTAGGTTGTTTCCATGTGAAGTGCCTGCATTTGCAAATTTCCAAAGCGAAGAATCCTCTGACAAATGATTGCTGGAGCCAAAATCCATGCCCATTGAGTTAGATGGTTGTGGCTGAATTCACCAGTCTTTATCCACAGGAGATCATTCTGACTGGACTAAAAGGGAAATTATTTTTCTCCATTAAGCAAGACATTTGATTTTGAGACATTCCACAGTACATTTTGCTAACTTAACAAGCAAATAAAAATCCTCGAAACGAACTGCTGCTTGTTGATCTTTGAATATTTTAAAAATGCTTTTTTATGAGTAAGCGAATCCACTTTAATCCCAAATTCCATTACTTACAGTGGTCACTTCTACAAACTACTTCAGAGATTATGCATTGTATTTAATCACCCATTTTAAATATTGAAATTGAGTATCTGATAATGGAATTTACTTTATTCCTTAAATTTGCTACCCTAAGAGAGGCTTACCATCCACTGGAAGACGTTTTATCTGGTTCCAGCAAACATGTTCTGAGCAATTAAGTCCTCAAATCTAAAACCATGCTTTTTATATCACCATTCCAAAATTCAAATGAGATTTCTAACATTAGCTGTGGGAAGAGTAGACTTGAAAATTGAAAGGCCAATGATCTCCCACTTGCCTAATGCTGGATCTAAAATTGCCATATATGAGCTTCATCCTGTAAGTTATACAGTCACCAAAGCCTAATGCCTGGGTATACCAGCACTAGTGAACTAGACTGGGCTCATCAGATTGAGTAGTAAAAACGTTTGGAAAGCTGAGAGCAAGTTAAGATAATAGAGTTCAGGACAGAAAAGTTTAATGGGGAAGCGACAGAGAAGGAAGAGTGAGCTAAAAACAGAAACAGAAGGTGTAAAGGGGAGGCTTAGTAGAAACAGTAATTATCAGCACCCTGCAAGGCCAAAGATGAGACTGCAGACCTTCAAAGTTAAAAGCCGCCCCTAAGAATGTCCTATACAAGAAACGGATTGCCAGTGAGAGTTGGTTACTGTCTGAGTGAACACAAAAGCATTTCTTTATAAAAATCTGTTGACCTGAAAACTTGATAAGAAGAGTTCTTGTATCTTTGTCAACCTTATAAAATTAAGAAGGATCCATCTCTTCTATGCTCCTGTAGCATGGACATGTATGCAGACTTATCAAGACAAACCCAATCTCTACATTTGATTATGTAAAAGTTTGGAAGTTAAATTTTCAGGCAGTTTAGCTACAATGAAATAGGGTTCAAATCTCTTTAATGAACTCTGACACATCAGTTGAATATAAGATCTTTACTAATTTGTAGTTGAGGATGTCTAAAATTTCCCTGAACTTCTTTCTTTTTCCTGAACTTTTCTTCCTGATTATAATTTCAATAAAAAGTATCATAATGAATTTCGGAATGTAAATGGCTTACTCCTACTTGCCATGAATAATCTTTTTAATTGCACTATTTCTTGATCTAGTAATTATTGCTTCTCTGAATTACATTAGTCCTGTAGAGGACGCCAAGAGCCACATGACCTCTGAGCAAGATGATTTGCAGCTGGGAGGTGGGGCCCTCGGCCAATTCGTCCGCAAGTGCTCCTTGCAGAGAAAGAACCCGAGCCCATGGTGAGCCTTGGGCACGTAGTCATTGTCTAGTACTCCCCTCACCTGTCTTGTTCTGTCTCAATAAAAGGCTACTGTGGAGGTTGCTCGAGTACCCTGCAATCAAGCTTAGCCCGCCTCCTACAAGCTTGCACTTGTAATCTGCGTCTTGCCTGCTTCCTTTCTGCGGCGATGGAGACCAGGGCCATTGGGGTTCTAATATAGTCCCCCCCGAAACCAATTCTTACTTGCAGACAATATGTTGGAATATTACCAAAAAAAAAGAAAGAAAGAAAATCACAAGTATATGTTACCAAACCAAAATGAAAAGCTAATTTCTCTAAATACACTTACTTAGGCTTTTATCTAGCAAACACCTCTACCAACCCTCAAATAAGATCAGTTCTCCAACTCATACTAATAATACCATAAAGACTGTCTTAATAAAGTACGGCTCATCCATAACAGGAAAGAAACACATCCTAAGTATCCCTTACTTCTGAATAAAAAACATACAAAGAAAAAAATCTCCATTTAGTATCAGAACTCTGTATTGAAGCTAAAACCAATATAAAGGAATTAGGGCTGGTTAGGCCTACTAGTACTTCACAACAAATCTCCTTTTAAAAAATATTATTCTCATTTTTTTCTGAAAAAAGAAGTTTGAACTCAGTTTTCAAGAATGTGCAAGTGGACAAGAGAGACTGTAAACCATATACAGAGAAATCACTATTTATAAATTATTTAAACTGGCACAGCGGCTCATGCCTGTAATCCCAGCACTCTGGGAGGCCGAGACGGGTGGATCACTGGAGCTTGGGAGTTTGAGGCCAGCCTGAGTCAGAGCAAGACCCTGTCTCTAAAAACAGCTGGTGTTGTGGTGGGTGCCTGTTGTCTCTGGAGGCTGAAGCAAGAGGATCACTTGAGCCCGAGAGTTTGAGGTTGCTGTAAGCTGTTAACGCCATGGCACTCTACCAAGGGCAACAAATGGGAGACTCTGCCTCAAAAAAAACTTTTTAATTAATTTTTTAAAATTAGAGGAATGAAATATTCATTTTAGACAATAGGTGTTCTTCCTTAGTTCCTTAGTATTCTCCATGTGCCACTTTCACTAACGTTATCTGTCTGCTCCATTCCTAAGCTCACCCAAAGAAGGAATTGCATGCCACTTATTCCTGCCCCTTCAACACAATATTAGCGTGTCCCCTCTGAATGAGGCAGCAGGTCACAGAAGAAACACTGTGACACTAGACAGCTGGGTGTGGAATCTCAGACACGTTTTATTCCTCTCAGACTAATCGGAAGTGTTATTGTGGGGACAATCTGAAATAATCTCGACTAAAGCATATAGCACAGGGCCCAGTACCCGGTGAGCATACAATAAATGTTAGTTTTCTTCATTCTTCCCTTCATGGAAATTGAAAGATTAAAAGACGTATTACACAAATATTTTGAAACCAAATAAGTGGGACAACGCTTCCAACTTAGATAGTAAATGATGTTTGGAAATGTACATTTTATGGCACAGCCACTGCAATGGGAAAAAATAAAAATGTTTTCTCTATACCTAGCAAGCCAAAAAGAAAAGGAAAAAATTATATAAGACATCAGTATTGTCACAGATGAAATAGAAGCAATGATGATCATCCAAAATTTTATCAAGGACCTAAATCCCTGATAGTGGTACTAAGAATTATTTTAGGAAACATGCAATATTCAAGTAGCCCAATTTCTCAAAAGTCTTTAAACCGTGTAAAGGTTGGTGGAGATGCATATTCAACCTTGAGCACTTCCATGAATCCCCTGACAGAATAACCAAGTGAGCAGGAAAGTATTGGCCAAAGGCTTTCTCCCAGGACTGCGGCTGTCCTACTATCCTGCATAGCCCCAAACAGAGTTAGGTATCTTTGGAAATACTGTTACGTAATAAAAATCAATGGTTATGCCAGGGGAAAACCAAAGCAAACTTTTACTTGTAACCTCAGATGTAGGGCCCTCTCTTCTTATAACCACCCAAGGAGACTCTGTCCCAAAATCCTAGGAGTCAATAAAATTCAAGAAATTTAAACTGAATGGCACAAAAGTGCCAATATTACCAATGGGTTCATTAAGCTGCTACTTTCATGTTGGTGGAATTCAGTCTTCCTCCACGTTTATTCACTCATCAGGGAAGACCCTTTATGCAAAGAAACTGTGTTTATATAAGTATCCCTTCTTTGCCTTCCAAGAGTCTAATATTATGATGTGAACAGGCACCTGAAGAAGGTCAATAAAATTAAAAATAAATGAATATAATCAACAAAAATGCAGCACTCCACAAAGCAATCTAAAATCTGAGTTCTTCTAAATGAAGAGCCGAGCCTGCTATCGTCACAGTATCTCAGTATCACTAATAGTAATAACCCTCCAGGGCATTATAACTTTTCAGTGGGTATCAGACGTAACACAAATCCAATACAATCGGTATTAGATATAAAATACGAACTTAGCAGCACCCATATAAAGATCAGTCACCCCATATCTGGTATAATTATCGACATCTCACAATACATGTATTATATAACTTAAGATAAAGAAAACATTTTAACAGGGCAAATTCTGCCTCTACTTAAACAAGAGCTTGAGAAGCTTCTGTGCAATATGTTTTTGACTTCTAGATGCCTTAACCATTATATTTGAGTCTCATTAAACCACCTTAAACTGAGAGAGCCAAATATTATTTTATATGCCCTACAGTATACTTTAATATTTTGAAAATATTATACACACACACACACTCATATCCAGTCATACACTGATTAACATCAGGAACACAGGCTCGGCGCCTGTGGCTCAACGGGCTAAGGCGCCAGCCATGTACACCTGAGCTGGTGGGTTCGAATCGAGCCCGGGCCCACCAAACAACAATGACGGCTGCAACCAAAAAATGGCCGGGCGTTGTGGGGGGCGCCTATAGTCCCAGCTACTTGGGAGGCAGAGGCAAGAGACTCGCTTGAGCCCAGGAATTGGAGGTTGTGGTGAGCTGTGATGCCATGGCACTCTATCCAGGGTGATAGCTTGAGGCTGTGTTTCAAAAAAAAAAAAAAAACATCAGGAACACATTTTGAGAAATGCTTGTCAGGAGATTTCATCATTGTAAAACATGATTGTGAATTGAAACAAACCTAGATGTACAGCCTACTGCTGTTCCACATGGCCTATTACAAGGTAGGGTCTATTGCTCCTAGGCTACAAACCCGTACAGCATGTTACTGTACTGGATGCCGTAGGCAACTGTAACACAGGTGGGTCTTTGTGTGTCTAAATAGATCTAAACATATAAAAGGTACAGTGAAAATGCAAGAATATAATCTTACAGGATGACTTTCTAGCCTATGGTCATTGACCGAAATGACATTATGTGGGGCATGATTGTACATAAAATCTTGAACTTGCAATTTCCATAAAGTTTCATTCTGCAAATTCATTCTGTAAAAACAATTTACATAAATGCAAGTGTTGATGTGGTCTAGATTGTAAATTGCCACTAACAATGTTGATGGAGACATCAACACATAGGGTAAAAAAGGGCGAACGAGGAAAGATCTCAAAAACTTAGAATTATTTTCTAAAGTCCAATATTATAACTAATATAGAACTCCATGTCCCTTATTATTTTGCATGTATCTAAATAAGTGAAAATGATCAATAATTTGGTACAGTGATGAGTAATCTCTGTCCTTAAGGAAAATATCAGCCTGATGTTCAAAGATCTGAAATCAGGACTTACTGTGCAAACAACTTCCCGAGTGATGGAAGAACAAAGCCATGTGCCAAAATGAAACAGACCTGAGTGCCAAAGTAAGACCAGAATAAGGTCAATCTTCAGTTCCTCTCATTTTTCTGGATTTTTGTTTTTCTGATAGGTTAGAGGGGTACAAAACTGAGTAAAGCTTATGTTTCATTTGCTCTTCAAAAAGATGGTAAACTTCCCATTGCTCATTATAGGGATCTAGGTTCCAAGTTTATATTTTGTTGCTTCAAATGAATCAGTTCATTCATGAAAATTTTAGAAATATTAGAAACAAAAAATCATGATTGAAAATGTCAGTCTGCATTTTATGATGATGAATGAGAGGTCAGAAATCTTTAGATACAGCTTGTTCAACTGAAATACTGAGAGCAGGTTGTCAAATAATGATCTAAGCTGACTTCTGGGTTCCACAGACTAGCAGTACTTAAACGTTAGCATCCATAAAGTTCCCCTGGATGACCTATTACTACACAGCTTGCCAGGACCAGGCACAGACACTCTGTGTCAGTAGGTCTGAGGCAGAGCCCACCCATTTGTGTTGCTAGTGGGTTCCCAGGTCGTGCCGATGGCTTTGGGCCTGGCATTGACCACACTCTGAGCAACACTGTCATCACTCTCTCTGGTTCAGCATTCCATGACTCCATCAGAACTCAGCTCTAGTGACAGCTAAGTTACATGAAAGAATCCATGGAAAAGTTGAGAAAAATGCATTGAAAATGAACCTTAAAATCCATCTGTAATACAGTTACTGAAACCAACACCTTGAACACTGATTTTCTAGCTCTGGTTTTGTGACACACTAGGTTATCTCCAATTATCTCCAGGGGTGATACAACGGTCTCACAAAATTAATTTTACTCCATTTTAATTTAACAAGGTTCACATCTGGAAAATGAATGCAGAATTTGTTGGTTGAAGTGAAAGTAAAGAACAGCTGAATCCATTATCTCTGCTCCTATAACCTAAAGCTCTTTGCTTAATTTTGTTAAATTCATTAAGGATTTTGCTTTTAACTTGGACCTTGTGCCTCATTCTAACAGAGTGGCAAAATGCTATGGTCAAGTTTCAAACTATTTATGGAAGGGTAATTATAAATCTGTAAAGGCTCTGATGAACCCAGTAACAGGCAGTGGCAGGGGTGGCACCATCATCCTGTGGTTAAGGAGATAGATGACTTACACGTCCTTCCTTTTTACTAATGTATTTGCTTCCAAAATGAGTTATTGACAATGAAAATGATAGTTCTTAAAATCGGATGGTTTATGCCCACTATTTACATTCAGATTAGTTGTATTTTTTTAAAGGAATATACTCTACTTCCTGAGTAGCAGAAAATCTTCCTAAAAGCAAACATAAAACACAATATCCAAAGGTCTTTGCAAAAAAAAATGTTCTAAGTAGATGACAAAATATTTAATTATGCCCCAACATATTTCTAATTTGTAGTCTTATTTTGTAAATCAAATAAGACCTTAAGTAAATGCCCACTATTTGACTGCCACAATGCTATAAGATATAAGGTTTATATAAAAGCAGAAAACACATAAGAAGTCTTTCTGTTGCTCTAAAAATGCTTACATTCTTCATAAGAAGACAAAGCTAATAAATATGTAGAAAAAATACAACATGTCAAACTGTCTGACGCTGACTATTACTGCAATAGAACTATAAAAAAGGAGTAATTACTGTGAGTTAGAAGATGACTGGAAAGCCTCTTGGAGGATGTAAAACTTCTACTGGACCTTTTCAACCAGAAAGCTGAGATGATGAGGGGAGAAAAGGCAGAGCATTGTATGAAGGAAAGCAGGAGTCAGGGGTTCTAAGTGAGCGTATGTGAGAGGCAAGGGGGTCTCCAATGAGCAGCACCACCTCACTGGGACAAAGGCTATGGGCTCAACAATAGGAGAAATAGTTTGGGACAAGAAAAATGCAAATTATGGGCAGTCCTTTAATAGGACAGAAAAATTGGACTTGATTAAATAAGTAATAAGGGGCTACAGCAGATGTAAAGCAATGGCAGTGATGTGTTAATTGTTTTTGTAAGAGTAGCCTGGTGGACTTGAGAGGCGGGACAGTGCAAGCAAGCTGAATCAGTAAGAGGAGAAACTCAGACAAATTGACAGCTATACTTCTACAACACGCACGTAAGAAATATAAATCCAGGCTCGGCACCTGTGGCTCAACGGGCTAAGGCGCCAGCCATGTACACCTGAGCTGGCGGGTTTGAATCCAGCCTGGGCCCGCCAAACAACAATGACAGCTGCAACAAAAAAATGGCCGGGCATTGTGGCGGGCGCCAGTAGTCCCAGCTACTTGGGAGGCGGAGGCAGGAGACTCGCTTGAGCCCAGGAATTGGAGGTTGCTGTGAGCCATGAAGCCACGGCACTCTACCCAGGATGACAGCTTGAGGCTCTGTCTCAAAAAAAAAAAAAAAAAGAAAGAAATATAAATCCATTGGGTAAAGAAATAAATGATAAACACATTGCAGTCCATTGTCTCCATTGCTCTTCAACATTGTAATGGAAGTTCTAGCCATTGCAATTAGGGAAGAAAAGGCGATCAAGGGCATCCATATAGGATCAGAAGAGATTAAACTTTCACTCTTCGCAGATGACATGATTGTATATCTGGAAAACAC
>CAUYON010025170.1:0-23667 GCA_963573935.1 Arctocebus calabarensis | reverse complement strand
GAGGGCGACATAGTGAGACTCCATCTCAAAAAAAAAAAAAATCAGGTTTCCACCCCAACACTCCCTCTCCCACTCCCTGCCATATTGCTTTCCCAAGCACATGACGCAGCTGACATGCCATGAGTTGCACTTACTTATTCATCCTCTGTCTGCCCCCAGACAGAGGTTCTGTAAAGGCAGAGGCTGGGTCTGCTGTAGTCTCTGCTGCATCACCAGCACCTACATCAGAGCCCAGCACATGATAAGCCCTTGATAAATTTTAGGGTTGATTAAATGAATGAATGGATGGACTGGTGGGTGGATTTAAAAATCAGGAAGGACCCCTGGCTGGGCTACACACAGTAACCACTGGAAGGCATGACCTGCCTTGGGGAGGGCGTGGGCTCTTGGCCAGAAGGCATACAGGGCAAAGGGCCCTCTCTCTCAGCCTCTCAGATCCTGAGGGAGGAAAGCTCCAGCCCCAGCCCAGATGCACTCTTTCTGCCTCCTTCTGGCACGGACCAGAACAGAGAGGATAAAAGGATGCAGAAAGAGTTGCATCTGGAAACCCTATGTATAATTCCCACACTCACTGGCACTCACTTTTCCAGACAGCCAGCAAACCTGTTAAAATGCAGCTCGACCTACACCCTGAAAGTATGCAAATGGCACAGGGCGGGGAAAACACAGCCATGGTGCAAGTCCCCATTAAAAAAACATTGCTGAGCTCACTGCAGCACTTGGCTTGCAGATAGATTCTAAATGTCAATAGTTCCCCCAGTGAGGGCAGGCAGAAGGTTGAAAGTTTAGCCGTTTTAGGAAGCTAATTGCTATCTGTAAATTAGAACTATGAACACACCAGCCCTTCTCTTCTGTCACCCTTACCCCCACCCCGACCCTTTCCCTGGCCCAGGGGCCCCAGGAACAACACAATTTAAAACTCAGAGTTGGAACCTAGAATACTGGTGTTCTGTGACAAGGAAGATAATGGGAGATAAATTCCACCCTCCTCAAAATAAGTCGATCCTGGCCTGGCTTGCAGTAAGTATAGGGAGTAATAGCCAGTCAGAAAGCCAGCGCTTAACGGGTTCCGAAGGCAGGGATGGTCCCGGCATATGCTCTGACTTGGGGGGCTGAGGCCCATGGAGGGGAAGGATGTTACTCAGGGGTGCGGCTGCCTCTCCAAGAATGCCCTCCTGGCCACCCAGCTCTCTCCTTCAGCCCTTCTCTCCTGATACGGGGAAGAAACCCTGGTGGTCTCTTCTAAGAGGAGGGAGCTGGGCTGAAGGTCATTTAACCTCGATTTCCCAACTGCAGGATGGGGAGGCTGAACGAGTCCTCACAAGGCTGTTTGGAGGTCAGAAGGTCTACAAGGGAGAGCAATTAGGATTTCGACCATAAGTCTGGTGCTGCCTAAAGCTAGTGATGTCACTTGTGGGGCAAGTGAGCCTCCTGCGGACTCTTGCCCAGCTGGCCCTCAGATGGCAGCATGCCACTCACCAGGGTGGCGGGGTGGGCAGGGGGTTGTCTGACCACGGGCATAGTCCAGGTGCTGGGTGTCGGGGACCAGCCCACCACATGTCTCTGTGTGCATCATTGCCTTTGATGGTCACAGTGACCTGTGACAGCCGGCAGCTGTTTGGGGTGGCAAAGCAGGAGCCGAGGACTCACTTACATGGCTGCTGAGCCCAGCTGAGCCCTGCGCTGCAGAGAGAAGCCACCTCTCCCTGTTGAAATCCACACAGATGGCTATTTCTCTTTTCTTTGACCCTCCCGGAGTAGGGCATCTTCCAGGTCTGCCCTTAGTGACATCGTGCAAGATCTGGAAGCTTAGAGCAAGCCAAGGAGCTCCTCCCCCCATCCTCTAATCCCCACTCCTATGAAGCTGATTCACAGGAGGTGTACAAATGAATGTTCATCCCAGGGCCGTAGAGGTAGCTTAATGTCCCCTCAGGCATCCCCTCCACCCCAGGCCCAGCAAGCCAACTTCTACTTGAAGCCACACTGCTGCCCCACTAGGAAGCTAAGGTGCCATCACTCAGCCTCAGGACCAGGGGACACACCTGCAGAGCAGGCCCGCTGGCATTTGCAAGAGCCAAGGTGCCCAGAGTCCCACAGGCTCCCTGGGCTCCCTGCCTGCTGTCAGCTCCTTTTGTTCTCATCTGTTCAAACAGCTTTCCTGGTGATTTGGACGGAGCTGTGGGCCAGGGGAAAAGGGATCCACAATGGGGAGGACATGAAAGGAACTGAAGAAGCTGTCTGTCCTAGATACCAGATATCATTCTTCGTGGAATGCAGCAAACCAATAATAGGTCATAATAAAGACAGCTAGGGGAGCCAGTGTTTATTATTCCCAATGCTGTGTGTGTGTGTTCAGATTTCATTTGATCCTTAAAACAAGCTCATGAGGAGGGTAGATTCAGTCTCTTCTTGTAATTGAGGAGTCCAAGGCTCAGAGAAGATAAATAACTTGCCTTTCTAGCAAATGGTAGAAGAAACAGGTTCAGAGATGTTCGGTAACTGACCCAAGGTCACACAGCTAGTAAAGGGCAGAGTGGGATTCCAGCTTGGCTGTGCTACAAATTGCTCAGCAGCTTTTTTAATGCTGTTCTAAACAGCAGGTATTTGGAGAGGACCTAACTGAATCCCTCATCTATGGGCACAGATTTTTGGCTCGTAGGTCCTCCTTTGAAGGACAGAGGGTCAGCACAACAACCTATGTGGCTCCCTCTTAGCCCAGTGTTTTGGAATCAAATTAACTTCTAGAAGCAATAAAACTCACATTTATTGGCTCGGCACCTGTGGCTCAACGGGCTAAGGCACCAGCCACGTACACCTGAGCTGGCGGGTTCAAATCCAGCCCCCGGACCTGCCAAGCAACAACGACGGCTGCAACCAAAAAAATGGCCGGGCGTTGTGGCGGGCGCCTATAGTCCCAGCTACTTGGGAGGCAGAGGCAAGAGACTTGCTTGAGCCCAGGAATTGGCGGTTGCTGGGTGCTGTGATGCCACGGCACTCTATCCAGGGTGACTGCTTGAGGCTCTGTCACAAAAAAAAAAAAAAAAAAAAAAACCTCACATTTATTGATTTAGTACATTCACTGACAGTATCACTTTCAAAAAAGCAATATGTCACCTGACAAGAGAACCTGGGGAAGAAGACATCCCTGCTCTCATCGTCCCCACCCTCCCAGGTGGTGCTGGGGAGTGGGTGAGAGGTTAACTGGTATGAGCTTCATGCAGAGCTGACCAGGCAGAGGTGAGGGAAGGCTCTTTATAATAAGGGGACAGCCTGCAAAGATGTGGGGACAGCACAAGCCTACTGCGTGTGTCTGCAGAGCCAGTGGGTGGGGGTGAAGGGGCTGCCCTTACGTCCTCCTTCAGAAGTGGGCGTGGGGTCTGCTAGAAATGAACAGTCCCTTAGGAATGAAGCAGACAAGGAAGCCCCTTGGTCCTGGCACTCAATCTGAGCCTCAGAGTGGAGGCCCTCTACTCATTCATGGCAGCTGGAGAGTGTATGGCAGCTGTCCCCAGCCTTTTTAGCACCCTGGACCAGTTTCATGGAAGATGGTATTTCCATGGATGGAGGGTGGGGTTGGGAGAAGGGGTGGGTGGGGTGAGACAGGAGGCCAAGCTTAGGCACTGATGTGAGCTCTGGGGAGTGGCTGTAAATGTAGAAGAAGCTTCACCTGCTCACCTCCAGCCTTGTGGCATGGTTCCTAACAGGCCACAGGTGGAACCCTTTTGGCACCAGGGACCGGTTGCAAAGAAGATAATTTTAACACAGGGCATGGAGTTGGGGGGAAACAGCAGGCAGAGCTCAGGTGTCGATGCCTAACAGGCCAGGGACTGGTACCAGTCCGCAGCCAGGGATTGAGGACCACAAGTCTACGGGATGCTCAGTAATACCCAGCCCCAAAGTCTGGCCACCCCCACCCCCAGATCTGGTGTCCCTTCAGGCTCAGCTGAGCTCCAGAGAAAGCCTGACTGCCACACCTCTGCCAGGCACCTGCACCTCCGGCCAAGAGCCCACCCTTTCAGGAGGGAGCTTCCTGAGGCTGGGGTGGCACTTCCTCTTTAGGTTAGGGACTTCCAAAGGTTAAGTGGGATATTAGGGAAGTTTGGATGGTTGGTGATTTGGAAGAGCAAGCATGTGTTAAGGGGTTGGGGGAGTGGTGACAAGCTGGGGGAAGAGAAAGAACAAAATAAGCCAAGAAAGAGTGGAGAGACAGCTCCTGCCACTTCACTGCCATGTGACCTGGAGCAAATCACTTCACCTCTCTGAGCCTCAGTTGGCACAACTGCAAAATGAGTATATGATAATCCTTATTGGCCAGGGACTGTGGTAAGGCTCAAATGAGATAATGGCAGGGGAAATGCTTTGCAAACTATAAAGCAATGTGCCCACATGAAATGCTGCTCTGGATAGAGAACAAGGGACTCAGAGTATGTGTCTCAATTTTCTGTGCTTCAGTTGGAGGTGGCCATGTCTTTCCACTCACAGCTTGATGGCCAAGACTAGTCTCACAGCCCTGCCTGGATATAGGAGGCTGGGGAAAGGGGTAGAGCACAGAGACTATTGGGTTGACATCGCTATCTCTGCTCAGATTTCCAAGTTGAGATGCCAAGCTGCTGCCAAGGGAAGTCCAGGTCATGGACTAGGAAGGTGAGCCTGGGAAAGTGCCTTAAATGGACAGGCAGGTGGCAGTTGTGTCCCCATTTCTCTACTTTGCCCTGCCACGCCTGGGGCTTAGAACTCTTACACAAAAGCCCTGCTAGGCTGTTTGTTCTGTTTTGCTTTTCCTGCTGGTGTTATAGCCAAAGGACCCTAGCTAGGCATACATAGAAGAGGGGGAAGGTGTGACGAGGCCTCTCTCTGGCCACGCAGACAAGCAGACATAGGAGTGCCTGGATTGCTGCTGAGTGAAGGCCGACTGCCTTGGAAAGCTGCCTAGACCCACCATAGACTATGTATAAACAGTGCATAAATTTGTGTTGTGTTAAGCCTCATAGATTTAGGGGTTGTTTGTCATAGCAGCATGACGCAGACTATCTCAACTTAATATATTTTTTCATCTTGCACTGTTTGGGCTTCATAATTCAGACCTCCCTTCTGCAGGGCACTGCTAAGACCAGGGGTGGGAAAACTTTTTATGTTAGAGGCTGTATTTAGTTACCCATAATCAAATAAGGCTGCATCAAGACATTTCAATGAGATATACTTAAAAATGTACATTATATTGTAAAAAAAAAAAAAATCTAACTACTATGTACTTAGTAATTTCAAAAAGTAAAAACTATTTGTTAATTTTAAAGTTAACTTTTTTTTTTTTTTTTGAGACAGAGCCTCAAGCTGTCACCCTAGGATAGAGTGCCGTGGCATCACAGCTCACAGCAACCTCCAATTCCTGGGCTCAAGCGAGTCTCTTGCCTCTGCCACCCAAGTAGCTGGGACTACAGGCGCCTGCCACAACGCCCGGCCATTTTTTGGTTGCAACCATCATTGTTGTTTGGCAGGCCCGGGCTGGATTCGAACCCGCCAGCACAGGTGTACATGGCTGGCACCTTAGCCCGCTGAGCCACAGGCGCCGAGCCTAAAGTTAACTTTTAATGACTTTGTTGTGTCTGCTCTATTGGAAAGCATCTGAGTGTTCTGTTGTAGCATGGAGGTCCAGTTTCCGTTAATCTTTTAGATGGGTATTAGTCACTTGTAACCTAAAGAGTATCTTGATTTGGATTAGGTGGGAGAATGTAGATTTGCAGCAATAAGGGGTTTAAAAGTGAGAAAGTATTTTTCAGGCATGTTGCTAAAGGCGTGGGTATTCTACTGCATTTTTCCTTATTTCAACTGGATCTTTCTTAGCATCAAACAATGACTGTAAAATGTCATCTACTGAGAGCTCAATGAATTCCATCTGTAGCTCTTTAGGTGCCTGGGAGATACCAAGTAGGTGAGGCTGAAATGCTAATTTGAGTGTGATGTCATGATTCTCAAAGTCAGTGAACCTTTTCAGTGTATTCTCCAATTAACAAGTCTATGACAGCTGTATATTCTTCAAATGATTTGCATATATCATCCTGCTCATCAGTAACCTTTGCTAACTGATTTGGGAAATGTTCATCCAGAGTTTCCGTTTGAAAAAGAAGTGTTTTGAAAAAAGATGTCTTTTTTTGAAATACAGGAGAACCTCCATCGTTGACCGCCTCCCTACATTGACCTAATTTTCATAGACCAGACATGCACCACATGTATCTATCTGTACAGTAGGCCTAGTTCCTTATGGTGACCACCTCTGTATGTTGACTAGGTCATTACAATACCTTGGGTGGTCGAGTTACAGAAGTTCTACTGTACTGGAATTTATGACACATATCACATATAGACTTAACTTTACCTTGCAAAGAAATATTCAAGTCATTTTGATTTGACATGATATCACACAGAAACACTGCTTGTGGAAATTGCTTTTCAATAATTCACATTGCTGATTCCATTCTTCATAAAATTTAGCTGTCTGTTCTCACAAAGATGAAGTTTTAGCTAACATATGTGATAGCCAATGCACTTTAGAACGATACAGCAAAGCCACACTGAATACCTCATCATTCAACTTCAGCATGTTATGAAATTGATGATACCATGCTGCATTTGCACAAATATGGTTAACAATACTTGCAACCTATTGCAAAGCATCACTTACAATAGTAGCGTGAGCACAGAGATTTTGCTGATGCAAGATTCAATGAAAAGAAATGAGAGCATCTGCATCTGTGAATACTTTTTTTTATCCGTGCAATAAACCCTTCATGTTTTCCTGTTGTGGAAGGTGCACATCTGTACATACACTCACTAAATTTACCAAATTCAGTCCAATTTCACAATAGTTATCTTGAAAGTTATTGGCGATATCTATTCCATTATTCTGTTTGCAAGTGTGTCCAAAGCTAGTAACGCTTTGTAGCAATGAAAACCTTCTTTGCATTTGTATTTTTAGCAGAAACAAGAAAATATTGCAATTCTCAGTCCTTATTTTAAAAATGTTTTCTTTCGGGTGGTACCTGTGGCTCAAAGGAGTAGGGCGCCAGTCCCATATGCTAGAGGTGGCGGGTTCAAACCCAGCCCAGGCCAAGAACAGCAAAAAAAAAAAAAAAAAAAATGTTTTCTTTCTTCGGCATTCTCTTGGTCATCTTTGTCATTATGCACTGTTAAGGAGACAGAATTAAAAAATACTGTCAACCTGTGCAACTATTCACAAGTTCCATTTCAAATAGAAACACAGCACACCACTGTCAAAAGCTGATAACAGGGGCAGTGCCTGTGGCTCAAAGGAGTACGGTGCTGGTCCCATATGCCGGAGGTGGTGGGTTCAAACCCAGCCCCGGCCAAAAACTGCAAAAAAAAAAAAAAAGCTGATAACAAACTGGTGTGGTCGACCCCATAAACTCTCACCCACCAGCTTCATGTGGTAGAGGTGCCAGTCAGATGGGGAAAGTTAGAACTAATTCATGAATGTACCAGTGGTCATTTTAACCCTAATGGCTTACTAATGTTCTAATTGTGCCAGTTAATCTGGGAGGATTATTTTGTTGAAACTTATTTTCTTCTTTAGTATGTTAAATACATTAATTTTAAAAACAAAATAAAAATCTAAAAGATAGACAAAATATATGAATACAAATAAAAGGATTTGTTCTGTAAAATTTGGATATTGTCAAAAAGCTTCACTTAAGGACTCAGAGAACCACATCTAGTCTTAAGACTGCAGGTTCCTCACCCCTGGCTAAGACTTTGCCCCATCTCACCATTCTGTGGACACAGGCCTCCTACTTAAGACACTGTCTCTCCGTTCTGCTCATCCTAGGTTCAATTTCTAAGAAAAGGTGACCCCTTAATGCAGTGGACTTTCCATCACCTCTTTACTCTTGAGAAGAAAGTAATGGAGCATTTTCTGAGTGGATGGATGGAAAGATCAACAGGTGGAAGGGTGGATGAAACGGTCATTGAATCAGTGCCTATTGTGTCACCCCTTCTGTTCTGTGAATACTTACTGTGTTCACAGTAAGTGAATGTTACTATACTGTGAATCTGCCCTCCTTAATATCAGTGACTACTCTAGAAGGTGTATAATTTGTGGGTGGGATTTGAACTCAGGTCTGGGTGATGCTAGAAGCCATCTTCCTTCTTCCTTTATATCATCTTGTTGTAACAGAGATGTCTGCTGCTTTGTGTAAGCTCCCAAGGGTAGAAGTTTCCTCTCCTTTTTTGGATTAGACCCAGATCACGGCCTTCTATGAGAAGCATTCTTAAAATTTTTTCTTCCACACATACCTCCCTCTATACCAAGTGCCCCTTTCATCTTTCCTTTTTAGTTATTTGGGTTTTGGAGTGTTTTTTTGTCATTTGGGGTTTTTTGTTGTTGTTGTTATTGTTATTTTGAGACTCTAACCTGCTCTGTCACCCAGGTTGGGTGCAGTAGCATCAGCCTAGCTCACAGCAACCTCAAATCCCTGGGCTCAACTGATTTCCCTCCCTTAGCCTCCTGAATAGCTGAACTACAGGCATGCATCACTGTGCCTGGCTTGTTTTTCTATTTTTAGTAGAGACAGGGTTTCACTCTTACTCAGGCTGGTCTCAAACACTGACCTCAAGTGATCCTCCTGCCTTGGCCTCCCAAAGTGCTAGGATTACAAGCCTGAGCCACCATGTCCAGCCCCCTTTTTAGTTCTTATTTCTTAAAACCTTTATTGTGGAATGTTTCAAATGGTATGCAAAAGTAGAAGAATAATACATGTATCATGAATCCCATGTAATCATCACACAGATTCAATATATGTCAATTTCTGGCCACTCCTGTTTTCTATATTCTCACTTAAACTTTCCTTCTTGGCCAAGCATCACATTAGTTTATCTGTAAATATTTCAGCATATGGTTACTTATTTCGGTGTATCCTTCCTCCTCTGGAGCTGGCATTGGCGTCTTTCTCTTCTCTGAATCCCCAGTGCTCAGTTGGCTAGAAGCTGCTCGCAGTGTACTTATTCCATGACTAAGTGACCGAGTCCTGTGTGGGACCATTAGCAGGTTCCTGGTACCTGTCACTGCCCCAAATCAGCTCCTCAAGAGTCTGGTTTATCAGCAGGGCCAGCCCTGCAGCCAGCTCTTCCAGATGTCACATTCCTTAGATCACATACGTGTGAGAACATTTCCATTGCAGTAATCTGGGACTCTTTGGGTGGCTAATAAGGCCATCTCAAATATAGCTTCTTTTGTGTCAACATCCTGTGTGTATAACACAGGCAAAGGGCCCCTGGGCTGTATGTCATCTGGCATTAGTGTGGCCTCTGCCCAGACATCTCTCAGGAGCCCTGCCAGGACAGCAGATGGACCCAGTTCAGTCCCCCAGGATGCCCCCAGCATCCCAGCTGGCCTGCAAGGCCCCGTTCATTTGCATCTGATTTCAACCCAAGACAACTCACAGAACTGGTCAGCCCTATGGCCCTATGGCTCTGTGGCTCAGGTACTTTTCTGATAGTGGCATTGAGAGGCAATTTGACATGACCTTTAGCTTGTCAGCACTTACTGTATACTAGCACTGTTGAAGTCAGAGGAAATAAGACCCAGACCCAGCCTCAAAGAGCTCTAGATCTGTGGAAACAAGGAAAACTCTAGGGGAGAATATTTGTGATGGAAACAGCCAGAAACCCACCCTGCCCTGGTTGCCTAAAAGCCTCTGATTCCTCTCTCTGTCACTGGCTGGCTCCCTGAATCAGAGAAGAGTTGAGATTAGCCCCTCAGAGCTTTAAGATATTTCCTGTTACAGGCAGAATTGTGTCCCCTCAAAAAAAAAAAAATGTTGGCTCGGCGCCCGAGGCTCAATGGGCTAAGGCGCCAGCCACGTACACCTGAGCTGGCGGGTTCGAATCCAGCCCGGACCCGCCAAACAACAATGACGGCTGCAACCAAAAAATGGCCGGGCGTTGTGGCGGGCGCCTGTAGTCCCAGCTACATGGGAGGCAGAAGCAAGAGACTCCTTGAGCCCAGGAATTGGAGGTTGCTGTGAGCTGTAATGCCACAGCACTCTATCCAGGGTGACAGCTTGAGGCTCTGTCTCAAAAAAAAAAAAAAAAAAAAAATGTTAAAGTCCTAACCCCCAATACCTCAGATTATGGTCTTATTTGGAAATAAGGTCATTATGGAAATAATCATTAAAGTTAAAACGGGGCACACTGAAGTAGGTTGGGCACCTATTTGACTTGGTGTCCTTAGAAGATGGTCACATAGAGACTGAAGTGAGCAGGAGAATGCCACATGGTGTCAGAAGCAGAGTGGTGAAGCTGCTGGCCGAGGCATGCCAAAGACTGCCGGGAAACCACCGAAAGCTGGGAGAGGCAAGGAAGGATTCCCCTGATAGATTTCAGAGATGTGAGATGGCCAGATAGAAATCTCCAGTGATCATTCCTTCTCACAAATACCAAATTCAACAACTATCCACGCAAGCAAGCACCTTCAGAAGAACCAAACATCAGGTGCATAATCAGGCTACCTGCTTTTAACATTATACCGGGAGAGAGGCAGTGAAGAGGATAGAAAAGACAGCCTGGCACTGCCTACCCTTCCCCACTCCCACCCCCCGGCAGTGCTGCTCCAGCCAGGAGTAGAGAGAGAATCTGTGTGCCTGGGGGAGGGAAAGGGAAATGATTGTGGGACTTTGCATTGGAAGTCAGGGCTTCCCTGGCACAGAACAGAATTCTGCCAGTGCCTAATGGGAGGGAGCTTTTAGACCAGCCTTGCCAGAGAGAACTCCTCTACCCCAAAACCTGAGTTCTGCCTAGCCCCACCACTGGCTGACAAAAAGCAGCTTGGGGCCTGGACTAAATTCGTTAAGGCAGGCTCAGTGCCCATAGATAGTGGTTACAGCGCAGGCCACAAGAACTGAGGCCAGCAGGTTTGAACCCAGCCCAGGCCAGCTAAACAACGATAACTGCAACAAAAAATAGCCGGGCATTGTGGCAGGCACCTGTAGTCCCAGCTACTTGGGAGGCTGAGTCAAGAGAATCATTTAAGCTCAAGAGTTTGAGGTTGCTATGAGCTGTGTTGCTACGGCACTCTACCAAGGGCAACACAATGAGACTCTGTCTCAAACATAAATAAACAAATAAATAAATAAATAAATTCGTTAAGGCAGTCAGGCCACAAAGGCTGCAGTCCTTTGGCAATGCCTACAACTGCTGGCTCAGAGCCAGTGGACTTTGGGTGCAGCTAACCCAGCAAGACACCAGTGGTGGCAACTAAGCCAGTGCCCTGGGCACCTCTCCTTCTTCACTCTAGGCAGTGTGGCTAAGGTAGAGTCCTCGTCTATTTTGGGAAAGGAAAGGGGAAAGTTCAAAGGACATAGGGTACCAGCTCATCCACAGTAAAATAAAGCATCAAGCAGATGCCTGCAGCCCCTGATTCCTGGTCTTAGTTCCTAGAAAGCATTTCTGGACCCAGCCTGGGCCAGACAGAAACATGCCACACAAAAGACAAGGATCAGTACCCAGTACCCCCTGTACTAAGGAGCCTTTGGGCTTTGAATAAACATCTGAGGAAGCCAGGAAATGATCACTCTAAGCTTTGGTAAGACTGGGCTTGCTTCAGGTGTGACCTGGCACTGGTGAAGACAAGAGAGTACCCATGTTCTTCCTCCCCCAACTCCAGCAGCCGAGCACAGAGAGTGGGGGAAGAAAGGGAGAGACTTTGCCTGGTAATCCAGGTAATTCACCCCTATTTTACTCCAAACTCACCAAGGTGGTCCCACCAGGAATCTACAAGAGTAACAGCATTACTGGACATGGGGCACACCCATTGCTGATATGGCTACAGTGACCAAAGACTTGGATTACAACACTCAATTCCCTTTTAACACCTGTAAAGTCTTTTCAAGATGGGCAGCATTCAAACAAGCCCAGACTGTGAGGATTAAAATAAATACCTACCTGTTCAATGCTCAGACATTGATGAACATTCCTGAGCATCGAGAATATCCTGGGGGAATGACCTCACCAAATGAAGTAAACAAGATACCAGTGACCAACCCTGAAGCAATGGAGATATGTGACCTTCCAGACAAAGAATTCAAAACAGCTGTCCTAAGGAAGCTCAGTGAACTTGAGGATAACACAGAGAAGGAATTCAGAAGCCTATCAAAGAAATGTAACAAGGAGATTGAAATAATTTTTAAAAAATCAAGCAGACATTCTGGAGTTTAAGATTTTAATTGACAAACTGAGAAATGCATTGGAATCTCTCAACAGCAGAACTGACCAAGCAGAAGAAAGAATTGGTGAGCTTGAAGACAGGCTATTTGAAAATACACAGTTAGAAGATGAAAAAGAATGAAAAGAATGAAGCACTCCTACAAGATCTGGAAAATACCCTCAAATGGGGCAAATCTAAGAGTCAGTGGCCTTAAAGAAGAGGTGAGGAGAGAAATTGGGATAGAAAATTAATTCAAAGAAATAATAACAGAAAACTTTCCAAACCTAGAGAAAGATATCAATATTCAGATTTAACCCGAACAAGACAACCTGAAGGCATTTAATAATCAAGTTCCCAAAGGTCATGGATAAAGAAAAGTTCTTACGGCAAGAAAGAAAAAGGGGAACTAGTGTACGACCATAGCACCCTGAATGCACCTGATCTCGTCTGATCTCGGAAGCTAAGTAGGGTCAGGCCTGGTTAGTACTTGGATGGAGAAAAAGGGGAACTATAACGTATGAAGCAGCTCCAATATATTTGGCAACAGACAGCCATTTCAGTGGAAACCTTACATCTGCCGTCCCCAACACCCAGGCTGTGGACCGGTACTTATCCATGGCCTGGTAGGAACCAGGCTAGCAGGAGGTGAACAAAGTTTCATCTGTATTTACAGCCTTCCCCATTGCTGGCATCTTCTCCTGAGCTCTGCCTCCTGTCAGATGAATGGTGGCATTAGAGTCTCAAAGGAGGAAAACCCTACTGTAAACTGCATGAGAGGGACCTAGGTTGCATGCTTCTTATGAGAATCCAATGCCCCCTCTCCCTGCTCCATAGAAAAACTGTCTTCTGTGAAACCAGTCCCTGGTGCCAAAAAGGTTGGAGACCACTGGAAGGCCAAGGTGGGAGGATCGCTTGAGCTCAGGAGTTCAATACCTGCCTGAGTGAGAGCAAGACCCCATCTCTAGTAAAAATAAGAAAATTAGCCACATGTTGTGGCAGCGCCTATAATCCCAGCAACTCTGAAGGCTGAGGCAAGAGGATCACTTGAGCCCAGGAGTTGGAGGTCGCTAGGAGCTATGCTGATGCCACGTCACTCTCGCCTGGGCAACAGAGTAAGACTCTGTCTCAAAAATAAAAAGATTGTATCACCCTGATACCAAAACCAGGTAAAGACTCAACTAAAAAGGAGAATTTCAGACCAATTTCACTAATGAATATAGATGCAAAAATTCTCAACAAAATATTGACCAATAGATTACAGCTTATCATCAAAAAAGTCATATATCATGATCAAGTAGGTTTCATCCCAGGGATGCAGGGTTGGTTTAATATTCAAAAGTCCATAAACATTATCCACCGGATCAACAGGAGCAAAACCAAGCATACCAACTGTATGATCCTCTCGATAGATGCAGAAAAAGCATTCGATAAAATTCAGCATCCTTTTCTAATTAGAACACTGAAGATTATAGGTATATGTGGCACATTTCGTAAACTGATTGAGGCTATCTATTACAAACACACAGCTAATATTTTACTGAATGAAAACCTTTTCCTGTTAGAACTGGAACCAGATAAGTTTGTCCTCTGTCACTATTGCTACTCAACATAGTGCTGGAAACTCTAGCCAATACAATTAGACAAGACAAGAAAATAAAGTGTATCCAGATGTGTACAGAGGAGGTCAAACTCTCTCTTTTTGCAGGTGCCATTGCTTAAGAGTTCTAGAGAAGTACTTACTTCTGTTAAACAGGATGTAAATACTTGCTCCACATATGTACCCTAGTAAACAGAAATCTGATGTATACTTTACAGTGAGGGCTAATTTTCATCACTGTGAGAAGACAGAATGTCTGTGTTGTGGAAAATTATTATAGTACAGGTTAAATTGACTAGGAAGATGATGGAATGTATAGTTTCAGTTGGAGTTTAGTGTCCTCTGTCATTGTCACAGGCCAGGATTCTTGGTCAGGTGTTGAGGGATATGGCTTGATTCGTGTGGTGAATCTACACCTTCACTCTGCCCAGCTTTACCCTTATGGGTATAATCAAGAGCACATCCCATAGCCCAGGCCACCTGGCCTCCAACTGGTGCTATACCACTTCTCTCCACATCTTTTGGAGCACTCAATCTCCAGGGCAAAATGAGTGCAGGTTTTCTGAAAAAGTATAGGGAGAACAGGGAGGGAAAACTGGTGAGCTAATGACAATATTTACTGTAAATATTGGCCATAATTTTATAATTTTACATCATTATCAAATGCACTGCTCATGTCATTGCGATAGGCTAGAAGGGTTGTCCATATAAAATTTTCTAAAGATTCAATTTGAGTCTGTTTCAGGGAGCCTCCAGAACTTGGAGAAAGGCAATAGGTAGTAGCTATGCCTATTGTAAATGAATCTCTTCCCATAGTTTAGCAAGTTATCTATTTAAGGCTTGATTATTCTTTCAACCTTTCCAGAAGACTATGACCTCTACACAGTATGCAGCTTCCAGTAAACATCTGGAAACTTACAGATTGTGTTATGTCCACAATAAAAGATAATCTGTTATCATTCTGCAGTCTACTTGGAAATCGATACCTAGGAATAATTTCTTTTCATAACATTTTAACTACTTCTCTGGCCTTTTCAGTCCTTGTGAGAAAGCCTCCACCCACCCTCAAAAAGTGTACAAAAGTACTAGTAAATATTTAAGCCCTTGGCTTCCTGGAACCTGAGTAAAGTCCACTTGCCAGTCCTCAGATGGAATGGACCCTCGATATTGTTGTGGCATTTTTGGTTTCTGATTTTCAGGTTTTGGATTATTCTTGGGGAAATTCAGACACTAGTTTGTGATCTACTTTATATGTTGTGGCAAGTACTGTCCTGTCAGCCAGGGTATGACTAAATCAGCCAGCATCTCTTGGCCATAATATGTCATCTCATGTAGCCTTTTAATCACCAGATAACTGAGAGCTTTAGGTAGCCAGATTATTCCCCACACTTAACACAAACAGCTTGATGAATTTCCATAGAAATGTACACCTGTGGAGTGACACATTCTAGCAAGCTAGAGTCTATTTCTATCACCACAGAAAGGACCCACATGCTCTTTCCTGGTTCATATTTCATGACCAGCAGGAAGTACTCTTTTGGACATCGATAACCATAGATTATCTTTGTCTGATCTTCAGCCTCCTAAAGGGTACTATATTTATTTCTTTTGTCACTGGTTTCTTATCCTCAGTGTAATGCTTCTGAGATACAGCTGTTGTTGCATGTCAGCAGTGGTTCCTTCTTTGTTGTTGAGGTGTGTTCCATTTTAATACATTGAGCTTGACTTAACCATTGTCTTGTCAATAACAGTAGGGCAGTTTCCAGATACAGTCTCTTAGGGATAAATATGCTATAAATATTTGTGGAGATAACTTTATTGTGAACACATACACTCATTTGAGTGTGTGTTTGTTTAACTTTATGAGAAACTGCCAAATAGTTTCTTTACATGTTTCTATTTTCAGAAAATCACAGCCATTAAAAACTAAATAATTTGGATTATAGAAAGATATTCTGTAATAAAGAAATACATTTAATCTTTTTAATGTCTGATTGCTAGCAGATGTTAGCTTTAATAGCCCCTCCTTCCCTTCTGGCGCACACCAGATCATGCTGACAAAAAAGTATGGGCACTCCCTCCTTTGGTGTGCCTGGGACCCCTTACGCTAATCCCACCATCTGGGTGTATCTTATTTTTGTTTGAGTGGAAAGACAATTGTTTGGTTAAGATTTCTCAAATTATTACCTCTTCTGCTATCTGTATTGTTAAAGTATTTTCAGCACTACCCTGTTCAGATTATTTATTTTATTAAATCATATACACATAGATTATGAATACACTTATGCATATGTGGGGTACAATGTGTTGATTTTCTTATACAATCTGACGTGCTTACATCAAACCAATCAACGTAGCTTTTGGTTCATTTACTTGATTATTGTGTTAAGACATTTATGTTCTAAAGTTGATAGATTTTTGTACCTTTGCAATATGCTCCATAGGTATGGCTCCACGTGTTACCCTCTCTTTATCAAAACTCCCCCACTGAAAAAATGCTCGTCATCTTTAATCATCAGAGAAATGCAAATAGAAACTACTTTGAGATACCATCTAACTCCAGTAAGAGTAGCCCACATTACAAAATACCAAAACTACAGATGTTGGCACGGATGAGGAGAAAAGAAACACTTCTTCATTGCTGGTGGGAATGCAAACTAATATGTTCCTTTTGTAGAACACCCAGGGGTATAAAAATAGACCTGCCATTGGATCCTGCAATTCCTCTACTATGAGTATATCCAAAAGACCAAAAATCACTTTACAAAAAAGATATGTGTACCAGATTATTCATTGTCCCTCAATTCATAATAGCCTGTTCAGATTATTTTATTAACAAGTCTTTTAGGCTGGACACAGTGTCTCTAGCCTGTTATCCCAGTACACTAGGAGGCCAATGCTGAAGTATTCCTTGAGGTCAGGAGTTACAGACAAGCCCATCTCTACTAAAAATAGAAACATTAGCCTTGTGTCATGGTGGATACCTGTAATCCCAACTCTCAAGACTCTGAGGCAGAAGGATCACTTGAGCCCAGAAGTTTGAGATTGTGTGAGCTATGATGATGTCATGGTATTCTAGCCTGGGCCAACAGAGTGATACTCTGTCTAATAAAAATGGTTCTGACCCCTAGATGTGTACCCTTGGCCCACTATCTATACCAAAGTGTGCTAGAGATAAATGTATCCCTAAAGCATGGAATGACTAGCAGCCTTTCACTCCTGGAGGGACTGGATCAACACCCTTCTACAGACTTTTGATTTATAAATTTAACCTTCATGTTACCTAAAAAATGCTTCTGTAAACCTTCATACAAGAGTAGGGATTGTCTATCAATTATTATTATTATTATTATTATTATTATTTTGAGACAGAGTCTCCCTATTCGCCCTCAGCAGAGCACTGTGGTGTCACAGCTCACAGTAATCTCAAACACTTGGGCTTAAGCGATTCTGTTGCCTCAAACCTTCCAAGTAGCTGGGACTACAGATGACTGCCACAATGCCCAGCTATTTTGTTGTTGTTATTGTTATATTTTTTGGCAAGGTACAGGCCAAGTTCAAACAAGCCAGCCCCGGTGTATGTGGCCAGCACCCTAGCCACTGAGCTACAGGTGCTGAGCCTGTGTGTCTAATTTTTTTATCTAAGGTAAATCATTAAATCAATTTTTACTACTTCTATTTGTGCACTGGACTCAATTACTCTCATTTTTCTTAAATATTTATGTCTATATTTCACTGATTTTTCATGAATGTTGTTATTGCTTGAATTCTATGCCCCCAAATAAATGGGGACATCCTAAACCCCTGTACCTTGGTATATGACCCTTCTGCAAATAGGGTCTTGCAGAAGAAATTCATTAAGATGACATCATTCTCAATTAGGATGCTCCCTAATCCACTATAACTGGTGTTATTATTAGAAGAGACACACAGACCTGCCAATTATATATGGACATGCATGTGAAATGATTTGAGCTCTGGGCAGGAGAAGTGAGGCATGTCCTAGCTGAAGAAGTTCACAGACAGTCAATCACACCAGGAGGTATTATAAAAGGGCATGGGAGAGAAGGGCCTGGGACAGAATCTTTCTGGAATTTTCAAGGGGTCTACAGCCCTGTTGACACCTGACTTGTAGCCCCCAGTATAAATTTCTGTTGTTGTAAACCTCCTTGTATTTGGTACTTTGTTATAGTAGCCCTAAGAAACTACAATAAATTTAAGATACTCTTTCCCTGAGTACAGTATGATAACGATGTCATTTGAATTCATGTTTTTCCAGATTAAATCTATGTTCTCTAGCATATTGTGAGCGTGTGTTTGTGTTTGTGTGTGTATTTAAGGAGGTTTCTTTTGCGAAGAATCAACATTGTTAAAATGTCCATACTACCCAAAGCAATCAATGGAAGTAATGGAATCCCCATCAAAGCACCAACCACATTCCTTGAATTACTTGAAAAATTGTACTTCATTTCATATGGAAAAAGAAAATAACACATTTTATACAGAAAAGGAAAAAAACACATTTCATACAATTATTGGAAATAAAAGAAAACCTAAAGGTATCATGTAACCAGATTTCAGGTTAAACTACAAGTCTATATACTATAACTCTAATCAAAACACCATGGCACTGGCACAAAAATAGACATATAGATCAATGAAATACAGTAGAGATTCCAGAGATGATCTCAGCCACATATTGACTTTTCATCTTTGATAAACAGAAGCATGCATTGTGGAAAAGAATCCATATTTAATAAATTATGCTGGAGAACTGTTTCGCCACATGTAGAAGACTGAAACTGGACCCACACCTCTCACCACTTACAAAAATTGACTCTCTCTGGATAAAAGATTTAAATTTAGGACACGAAACAAAAAAAATATTCTAGAATAAAATTGGGGGGGAACTCTTTAAAAAGTTGGTCTGAGAGAAGATTTTTAAAGAACTCCCTGGCAATTGCAGCAACACCAAAAATAAATAAGAGGGATTTGATCACACTAAGGGTACCACAAGTAAAACAAACAGATTTTGTAGACTTAATGAAACATAATTTAACCATTGTTTAAATTAATTAATTAAAAGAAATTAATTTTTTATATTTTGAAATATTGATATTTACAAAAATTTTAATTCTTCTAAGTTTCTGACTTTCTCCTATTTCTTATTGGGGCCATCAGGTTAACATTCTTACCAATGAAACCAAGTTCCAGATGCTGTCTTTAATCCACCCAACTCCCCTTCACATGCCTCATCAATTTAGTGATGTTACCTCTAGGCATGTGGGCAACTGGGGTTTCTTACATATTTCCTTCTGTTTCTGGTTCAAGATCTCCTTGCTCATTGTGCATAGGTCACTCCTACAGCATCTGCATTCTAAGATTCCTGGGGATAGGGCTGGAGGGTTGGTAAAAGAAAAATGGCACAAAATTAAAAGAAAATTAGAGAGGAATTTACATGTATTCAATCTAAAGCTTTCTCCTTCTCTCAACTACTGATATTCAGGGCAGATAGTTCCTTATTATTGGGATACTGTCCTGCACATTTGTACACTGTGTAGTGGCATCCTGAGCCTTCATCTGCTACATTTCAGCACCCCCTTCAGAGTTATTATGACCAAAAATATCTCTTGGCATTGGAGGATGATCCTGGGGTACAAAATGCCTCTTGGTTGAAATCAACTATAATCTAACCTAATCCCTTTCTAAGTGAAGAAGTTAAGGACTATTTATAGACATGCAAGTAGCCCATAGGATGTAAACTTGTGTGCCCATGGGACACAACTAAATTCGCTACCTTTCTCCAGTCCACATATTTCATCTTGAGTTTTAGCCACACCTGTGGAGGCCCACTGTCATGACCTACAAGTGGTTCTAAATAAGATCTGAGATGCTTACACAAGGGTTTGCATGTGTCTATGTGGATTTGTTGCACTAGGAAGTTAAAAGGTATACCTCTTCTAGTTCTCTCGGCACCTCCTTATCTGGTACTAATTTTTTTCAATGTGGTTGTGTCCTACAGCAAAATTATCACATGCTGATGATTAAGACCAAAGTATTTACTGTGCATCCTTTTATGAATTGTGTGGAGACCCATTTTTCGACAATTCCATAACCTGAATCCATTTAGTGACACTGCATTGGAGAGCCTTATTCATCTAGAGATCCACAGGGGCTAGTTAGCCCAGGCAGTGTGTTTGGAAATAGGAGCCAGAGGTCAGGAAGGCTGACCTCTAAGCCACTCTCTGTACCTCCATGCTTTACTTGCAGGCTTCTCCCACCAATTAAGCCACACTTTTTTCAATCTCTGGCTGTGCCAGAAGCACAAGATATTTGAGGAAGGCTAGTAAGAGTTTTGGAAAGAACTCATTCTGTTCTGGTTGAGCCACAACTCTGGAAGAGACCTCAGTGAAGGGCTATTAAAGGAACCCACACAGTGTATTCATTGTTGTTCATACAGAAAACAAATTATTGGGACAAAAAAGATTTTCAAATAAGGAAAAAATTACTACAGTGAGCATTTATAGTGGGAGGAGTATGTATGAACTGCCTTGAATTCACTTCCTCAACAAACAGGGTCAGGGTATTTTCCTGGAGGTGAGATGAACAATACATGATGGGAATGAGTTCATTAAGTGTTTGGGATGTAGTATGGGACATGAAAGCACAGTGAGCCATGATCAAAAATGGTAGATAAGTTCCTTTTAAGTGTGCAGACTTCAATACACTAGTAAGCTTGCAGTTAATACTGGTCATTCTTTCAGCCTAGTACACTAGGTTCAGTGGTGCTTGGGCCCAATCTGTGATGACATTTTGCTTCATCTACAAATAGTGGTATAAGGTTCTGTAAATCTCATGGCTGTAAAAAGACTTCATGAAACAGAGAAATTACTAAGTTCTGCAAATTTTACAGCTTTGGGAACTTGAAACATAAGAGACCTACAAAAAACATTAATTTTTTGTTGTTGTTTGTTTATAGAGCTCTTTACAATTCTCCCCATCTTTTGGTTTATTATTACGTTTTTAATATTGGGAAATCTATCAATTGATCTATCAACTTTTTATTGAAATGGAGTGTGGATGGAGCATAAGGAATGAAAATTTTGAGTTTGTATATGAATCTACTCATGAGTCACAAGTGAATAAATGCCTCTGGTATCATTATTTCAAAGTTTTTGTTTTGAAATAATGTTTTAGCCTGTATAAAATCAATATGTTGTCAAAAGGTAAATCAAAAAAACCAGTAGTTAAAGAGAAAGGCTAAATTTTAAGATTTCTGAAAGAATAGAGTATTTTAAGGAATATAAGAGAATGATTTGGAGAACTAATCTTGCCTTTTTAGATCATCTCTGTTAACCGGTTGTAACCATGAAGCTTGTTTAATTTTATTAATGTGTGTTGTTACTCTTTTGAAGGTATTTATCTGAATGCAACATGAAGAATTGCTTATGACATAAGCACATTCTTAATGTTTTAAGATAAAGACAAGAGAATCTGCTTTCCACTGGACACTGATGTGCTTGCTCCTATGAGTATAGTGGGAGCAATGCTGAGCACTGGCATGTGGGCTCCTGGTTCCTGGGGCCTCTCTTCTTAGAATAATCTCCTAGAAGTGACTCCTGATTTTCAGACTTCCAGAGTCAGAGGCAGAGAATTTCACCCCAGTGGGATCAGATAACTCTTGGAGGGACAAAGGCCTCCCATGTGGTGGTGCCTCATGGCCCCTAATCAATCCTCGGATGGGCACCCTGAGGAGGCAGGATGTTCTGCTGTAGATCATGAAGACACTGTGGGAAGATATTCCCTCTGAACAAGGCAAACCTGCAAAACCCATTGCTTATGTAAAACCTATGAAATGTGAGACCCTGACTTACATAGAAGCAAATTACCCTGCAGAAAGAGGCCACTGAGTGGAAAGAAGCCATGAGGTACTGTGAGCCTCCCATAATTGGCAGGCCACCCCAAGGACACTGGGCTCTATGAGGAGCCAGTTTTGCATGTATAGCTGGGCCTCCATGTGCAGTTAGAAACCGGGCTGACATCATCCTTGCCTCTTATTAGAACCAGCATCAGCATGAGTCCTGACCCTCCCCAGACCAGACTAAAGTGCACGAGCAGGAGCTACCCCATGCTTCTGGATAAGTGTCAGTCCTGAGGCAGACAAGGTCATACATCTATCCCTGAATAAGGTTCAGGTCCTTGCCTATGTTATCTGTGAGCCTCTTCCAGACCTCTTTTGGCATGTACATGTAGGGAATCCAGAGTTCTTCACTCACATTGCACTTGAACCTTTTCCCCCCTGCCAACCTCTCTTTCTCTGGTTTAGGCTTTGAGTAAATATTGTTTCCCCTCAGACAAAAGCTTAAACCCCATTTCTACCCTCTCTTTCCTTTCCACCCGTCTGAACTAGAACCTCTAACTGTACTATCAGCATTGAACCCACAAGTCGTGTATTCAGAACCCAGCTGATGTCACACATCTGCCCTTTCAGTTTTTATGCTTTATAAAGTTTTATCAAAGAAGCACAAATCATTTTTGGCTTGGTCCTTATTGAAATTAAGCAGGCAGTCTCCCTGGACCTCCCGCCTCAATATTTTTTCACTCCCTAGATGAAGCTTATTAGGCCTTAACGACTGAAAAGACTGCACTTTGAAAGTAAATGAAGATGTTATATACAAGGAAAAGAAACTAATAGAAGATCCAGTAAAAGACTCTGAAACAGTATGATTAATACACTCAGAGACATGTTATTATTAGAGGTTTGGGATCCTGCTTCCCTAACCCAGATGTAGTTAGATGAGTAGATGTGGCTAGATTACCCAACTGAGCTAGAAATTTTAACTAAGGCCCAGAGGTAATGGAAAGGAAAACTTAGTGGAAACTTAAAACTAGAGTGCGCACAGGCAATGTAAATAGAAAGGAAAGGTAACACATACAAGTTTCAAGATAAAGAGAGGTTTTATTTAGGAATAACAAAGAGAAAGCTTGGAGTATCCTCAAACAGAGTTGGAGGCGGGTGACTCTTTGAAGGAGGAAAAGTGAGAGACAGAGACAAAGGTCTTTAGATCCTTTAAATACTCCATTTGAAATGGGCTGCAATCTTTCATTGGCCTCTCTGCACCTCCAGGCTGTATTGCCATGTTCTATTAGGAGTTGATGGTCTCTTTCTATTTGTCATTGGTTACTTAAGTTACTTCATATTCACATTCTCCTTGGCTCTGTTGACTTCCTGATTCAGCAAGCCAGGTTTTCCTCCTACCCCCCCTCCCTGGAAGCTCCTTTGTTAGTGTTCCTTCTCAGTTATATCCCAGAAAAACCACATGCATAAAAGGCTTAAAGCAGGGGTCCTCAAACTTTTTAAACAGGGGGGCAGTTCAGTGTCCTTCACACTGTTGGCGGGCCGGACGATAGTTTAAAAAAAGAAAAAAAAAGAAACTATGAACAAATTCTTATGCATACTCCACAGATCTTATTTTGAACTAAAAAAATAAGATGGGAACAAATATGGTATTTAAAATGAAGAACAAATAAAGTTAAATCAACAAACTTACCAGTATTTCAATGGGAACTCTGGGCCGGCCTGCTTTTGGCTAATGAGATGGTCAATGTATGGTTCCATATTTTTCACTGCTAATCGTAACAAGTGATGCACGTGTGCATCAGTTAGTCTAGATTTGGTTGGAGATTTCAGATGTTTCATTCTGGAAAAAGTTTGTTCACAGACATAAGTGCTACCAAAGATGGTTGCCATTTTGAGTGCATGGTTCCTGAGATTAGGATATGTCTCAGAGGGGAGAGATGCATAGAAATTAGGAAGGCTGCTTGACTTGAATGTGACTCTTCAGAGAGTCACAGT
>CAUYON010025169.1:0-12343 GCA_963573935.1 Arctocebus calabarensis | reverse complement strand
GGAGAGCTGGTTTAGTTATAGCAAATTTCTTCAACATGTGGATGTCATTAAAGTATTTAATTTCTCCATCATAGATGAAACTCAGTTTAGCTGGGTACAGGATCCTGGGTTGAAAGTTCTTTTGTTTTAGGAGATTAAAAGTCATTGACCATTCTCTTCTAGCTGAAAGGTTTGATCAGAGAGATCTGCAGATATTCTAATATTCTTCCCCTAATATTTCTTGCATCTGGTTGCTTTCAGAATTTTCTCTTTCATATTCACTTTAGTGAACTTAATTATGACGTGCCTCTGTGATGTCTTACTCAGATTGAGTACTGCTGGGGTTTTGAAACTGTCTGCTATCTGAATTTCAGAATCTCTTGGCATGTCTGGAAAGTTCTCTTCCATAATCTCACAAAAAAGAGATTCTGTGCCTTGTGACGCCACTTCGTCGTTTTCAGGTATCCCTATGAGGCAAAGATTGGTTTTCTTCAAGTTATCCCAGAGCTGTCTGAGAGAATGATCCGTTTTTGCCTTCCATTTCTCTAGCTCTTTGTAGGTTTGGGAGCATTCAAAAGCTTTGTCTTCCATGTCAGAAATCCTTTTTTCTGCTTGCTCCGTTCTGCTACTGAGGGATTCTCCTTTGTTTCTGAGATCTTTAAGGGCTACAACTTCTTGTCTTAATGTGTCAAAATCTTTGGTCATTTGGTCTTTGAATTCCTTGACTTCTTGAGACAATTTTTGAAATTCTCCCAGAATTTCTAATTCCAATTTTTCCTCTATTTTATTGATCTTGTTTACAATCCAAATTCTGAATTCAATTTCTGACATCTCAGCCATCTATTTATGCATAGGATTGTCATTTGTGTCCTCCAAATTGTTCCATGGGGGGTTGATCTACACTGGTTGTTCATGTTTCCAGAGCTTTTCCAATGATTACACCCCATATTTATATTGCACTGTTTGGCTTGATGAGTAGGTAAGGATAAGTTGGGTTGCGGGTTCTAGGAATAGTGATTAACCAGTCCATTGCCTGTAAGCTGGGACTGGTGTTTGTACCTGGTCCCCTAGAGGTTTGCCAACCCGTACTTTGCTACTGCCTGCAAAACTGGGGGCCTTCTTGATGTGGTGGGGTTAAGTGGCTCTGTCTTATTTTCAGCTGGTCTCTGTCTTACCCTAGAGAATCAGTTACTCTGTGTTGGAATATAAGCTGTGGAGAATTACCAGCAGTTAGGTCACCACACCCCCCACAGACAACAATTAGAAAAGGAAAATCAAACCTTTTCAGTACCATGCACCCAGTGTACCATGTTGGAAAGTCCTCGGGTGATTGGCCCAGTTAAAGAGATCCCAATCAATTGTCCCAGCCAGTACCAACCTCAAATCAAAGAGTTGAAAAGTCTCTGGTGACTAGACAGCAGGAGTCTGTTGGCAGCTCTAGTATAACTTGCTCCAGGGTTCTGTGAACTCAGGAGGGCCCCCCCCAGCCAGTAAATTATCCTGGGACGGTTGATGCCTCCTTCCCCACCTTGCCCCACTGTCACACCCAGTCTCTGGTAACCCTGCAGGGCTGTGATCCAGTTCCCTCCAATGAGCAGATGCTCTAGAGGTTTGTGCCTGCCTAGGTCACAAAGGGCTCTGTGGCCCCTTGGCCAGTCCACCAGTTTCTGCTGGTGTTGGTAGGGGAGAGGTGAGGCCTGACAACCTAGGTACTTGATAGGGGCTGGGGCAATTCACTCAGTTCCAGCCCCATCCCTGACTGATGTTGCTGATAGAACAGAACAAGTTCACAGAATTTCTGCCCTGTGGAAGAGATGCTGGGCTGCTAATAGTCTTGACTCAGTCTGTGAGCTTCAGCCCTTTGTCTCAGCTGTCATCCCCTGAGGGCCAGGTGCAGCTGAAATTTAGCAAAGCTTTATCAGCACATATATTCTAATCCCCACACTCAGCCCTAGCCGTCCAGGTACCACCTAAGGCATATCCTTCACTCCTGAGTCCTGCCTCTCTGCCAATGGCTGCCACCGGAGAAGCCGGCTTCCCCTGGCCACCCAGAGAGAGTGGGAGTGTCTCTTCAAAACATCTCCAGAGGTGGGAGGCCCACAGCCATCGCTCCGCTCAGTGCCTCAGGAGACCACCTCTCCAGTTTGACCTCCTCTCGGCTCACTTTCCTCTCACACTCCTGAGCCAGAAAAATAGCACAGATCAGCAACAGCCCATGCCCTGTCCACAGCCCTCAAGAAAATGCCCAAGAATCTGGAGTCCGTGGGGGACAGACCTCCAGACCTCAGGGTGAGAGTGAAGGGGAGTGCCAGGAGTTCAAACTTGCAGGTAGAGAATATATACAGTTTTATACAGTTTTATGCAGGGCAGGAGAGTGCCATGGCACCCTAGTAGGGGAAGGAGGTCTGGTTTATAGAGGGTCTCTCCTGTGGGGTAGAGTGGGAGGACATCTGAACTCTGCTTGTTTGTTTGTATGGAGGTATGGAGTATGCTGTGAGCCGATCATGGGGGGAGGGGACTCCCGTCCGCTTGGTGATGTGTTCTGTACCTTTTATTTGTATCCTTGGGGTCACAGGTCACTGCAGCAGGGTTGATGTGCATTCTTTGACCTTCTCTTTTGGCTCAGTTCCAAACTGTTGACTTTCTTGCTAAATTTCTGTCTTTTAACTCTCTTTCTAGATGGGAGCATCTACAGAAAGCTGGCTACAGACCACCATCTTGGCTCCTCCCCCTAATGACCTCAAATTTTGAACTCAAATTCATTTTATATTTGTATGAGAGTTTATTTTGGGTATTCATATTTGTATGAGGGTTTATTTTGAAATTAAACTTGTACACTCATCTTCCTGAAGTTAAAATGGAGAATCTGAACTCCTCATCATCATCACAGCCTGTGGTGTTCCATAAAGCCACCTACCTTCAGTGATGTTCCTGTCTGCCACACCCATCCACAAGTGTGGTGACCTCAGTGGAGACTCAGCTGGGAGCCAGTTCCTAAATCAGCAGGAGTTAAAAACACATCCTGAAATCTGACCACTGCTAGGCAACTTCGTAAGTTGTGGATTTCAGTGGAGGGCAGCACTTTCCTTTTTCTGACTTGTCCAGGCCTGAACAGGTACCTCTCACCACCTTCTCCCACTCTCCTTTCTTTCAATATAAACAGTGCTACAGGAAACCTTATTTCATTCTGTAGGATAGCACTTAGGTTTGGTACTGTTTGGTCTATGTGTGGATATCACCATTATTTTTTATTGGCAACTTGCTATGCAAAGTAGCATATTTTTTGTATCTGTCAGCTCAGGTTGCTATAACAAATACCACTAACTAAGCAGTTAAACAATATACATTTTATTTCTCACAGTCCTAGAGGCAAGAAGTCTGAGACCAAGGTAACAGCAGGATTTTTTCCTCCTGAGACCTCTGTTGTTGGCTTGTAGACAGCCATCTTCTCCCTGTGTCCTCATGTGGTCATCCCTCCATGTGTATCCATGTCCTATCTCCTCTTCTTGAAAGGACACTAGTCACATTAAAATTGTACCCAGCCATATGACCTCATGTTAACTGAATCACCTCTTTAAAATCCTTATCTCCAAATACACTTACATGCTAACATCCTGGGGTTAGAACTTCAACACATGAATTCTTACAGATACAATTTGGCTCATAACACACCTCCATCCTAAGCTCCTACATATGTTAGCATTAATAATTATGATTATTATGATTAAATTGCTCTGTGCCACAGAAATAATTCCTTTGTCAATTATGTCTTTAACCATGGCTATTCATAGACAACTATTCTTTTACCCTGATTCTTCTCGAAAAGCAAAAAATTTTTCTTTTCAGAAAAAAATCAAACTACACCTTCCATTTGATCCTGCAATTCCATTACATTATTTTGAGACCTTGAGAAAAGAAGAATTACTGGTATTATAATAAACTACAGTCCAAAATTTGCTTCTTCTTTAAGAAATCTATAGAAAGGACTCTAATAAGTACTATTAAATATAGGTTTCTGATAACTTTGGAGATCATACCATAGGACTGGGGAAAAAAAAATCTTCCAAGAGTCTAATTAAAAAGCTGATGCAGGGCAGAATCTGTAGCTCAGTGGGTAGGGCTCCGGCTACATACGCCTGAGCTGGCAGGTTTGAACCTAATCCAGGCCAGCTAAAACAACAATGGCAACTGCAACAAAAAAATAGCCAGACATTGTGGTGGGCGCCTGTAGTCCCAGCTACTTGGGAAGCTGAGGCAAGAGAATCACTTCAGCCCAAGAGTTTGAGGTTGCTGTGAGCTGTGATGTCACAGCACTCTACCCAGGGTGACAGGCTTGAGACTCTGTCTCAAAAAAATAAAATAAAATAAAAAGCTGATGAATTCTTGAGAATTGCAAACCCAATACCAAATAGAATAATTTGAGTTAATTATATGGGACTAAACTAATAGAAGACCAAAATAATTTTTTATGACTTGTTTGAAACATTGCTAATTCTTTTTGTTTCGTGTTTTCTAGTCAAGAAAAATTATTTTTCCCTTCTTTTTAGCTATTTATACTGTACAATTAATTGATTAAACTATACTTTCATAAGCAAAATTTGAAGCATTTATCTTTCTTTCTACCTGATTTCTCCAGAATTTGAAAACTACTTCTGAGTATTCTTAATTTATGACAATATAGTTATTTGCATAAGTTCTTGTTTTAAGCTTTTTTGTCTTTTTTATTTTTTTTAATTGTTTTTTATTAAATCATAACTTAGTACATTGATGCATTTATGGGGTTCAGGGTAGTTCTTCAATAGACAATGTGAAATGCTTACATTGAACTAAGGAACACATCCATCACAATTATACTCATTTCTTAATAGTTTTGAAATGTACCATTGCATCATGCACATTAGGTGAGGGGGGACCTCACCTCACCTTATTTGCATAAATTCAATAAGAATCTGTTTCTTTTGTACCAGACTTTGACTGGAATGGTATGCTTTCAGATAAGCCCAGACTGCTTTGAGGAATCAGGATTGACTTTATAGCGCTGATAAAAAGTCCCTTTGGAAAGACTGGTCTGATATCTTGTCTATGCAGTTTCTTTACCAATTTCCTGCCCTGTAGTAAGCAAAGGATGTCACTTTCTGATAGGCCCAGGAAACTCAAATTATTTTGAGAAATTGAGAAAAGAGGAATTACTGGTATTTAAAAATAGTCTGACCATAAAACCTTAGCTTGGCTAAGATTTGACAGGTCTCATCTGAGCTTCCTTATGAAAAACTTCCAGTAAAGCCAACTTAAAAGAACCTACATGGTCAATCACTATTCTTGCTGTACTTTATGCAAATAGTCGGTCCAAGTATAATAAGACCAAAACTTATTTTGCGAAGAAATTGGTCCTGCTATAATTTGTCCTGAGTAAAATGGTAAACTAGAGAGTGAAAAACAAGTTTCAGAAATAAACTATAGTACACCCATTACTAGAGTCCAGCCTTGTCCATTGTTTTTGAGTTTTTATGTGACTACAAAATGGAATGAATCCTTAATTCTTTTCTGACTACAAGTCTCCAAACTAATGTTTCCAAATCTTCCATTTTTCTGACTTGGACTCAATGAAATTCTACTGCATTTTTCCTGAGGCCCTGCTAGTGTACGTTATGATATATAAACTACAGGTGACAGAAAATTGTCAGATAGCCACTGTCTACTTCCTCTTTAACTGAGAATGCTTTCAGTCTCACATCTAGACACCTCAATTGAATGCCCTTCAGGCTCTCAGAAAACTGGTTTATATAATAGATTGTTCTAAACATTAATCCTCATTTTTTTTCTATTTTTAAAGCTCTTCTGCAGTGCCATCTCCTGAGATGAGACATGGCTGTATAATGGAAATGGCCTATTCTCAAAAATGGGAAGACTGGTTTATTTTTTACTTACTTTTTAATTGTTGGGGAATCATTGAGAGTACAATAAGCCAGGTTACACTGCTTGTGCTTGCTGGGTGAAGTCTCTTTATTAATAATGTTCCACCCCCAAGAAGTGTGTCACACACCATGGCCTCACACCCTCCTCTCTCCTTCCTACTTTCCCCTCCCCCATTCCTTTTGCCCCCACTATCAATTGTCCTCATATCAGAATTGAGTACATTGGATTCTTCCTTCTCCATTCTTGTGACACTTTACTAAGAAGAATGTATTTTAACTCCATACAAATCAATATAAAAGATGTAAAGTCACCATCCTTTTTAGTGGCTGTGTAGTATTCCATGGTATACATATACCACAGCTTGTTAATCCATTCCTGGATTGGTGGACATTTAGGTTTTTTCCCATAATTTGGCAACTGTAAATTGAGCTGCATTTTTTTTTCTTCTGGGTAGATGTCTAGTAATGGAATTGTAGGATCAAACGAGAGGTCTAGTTTGAGTTCTTTGAGGTTTCTCCATACTTCCTTCCAAAAGGGTTGTATTAGTTTACAGTCCCACCAGCAGTTTAAAGGTGTTCCCTTCTCTCCACAACCACTCCAGCATTTGTAACTTTGAGGCTTTGTGATCTGGGCCATTCTCACTGGGGTAGGTGACATCTCAGGGTGGTTTTTATTTGCATTCCCCTGATAATTAGGGACAATGAGCATTTTTCCATATGCTTGTTAGCCATTCAGAAGACTGGTTTATTAATAGACTCCTTCTCTACTCTGCTTTTAACTCAACTTTTCTCTCCAGGGCTACCAACTCCACTTTACTGTATGAAACTTCTAGGGAAATTTCAAACAGGGAATGTTGGGGATCAAAAAATAACACCCCCAAATATGGTGTTTTGACATGCTGAACTGAAGAAGCCTCAACCAAGGTCTCTCTGAACTCACACACACATTCACATACACAGCACAGGATAAAATTGAATTTCCTTTATCTACCTAAGATCCAGACCCACCAAAAAGAGAAAAATTGTTTTTCTTCCCTTCCCCATTAGCTCATTATTCTTTAGGACAGGATTTTTCAAACTTTTTTATTTCACGGCTCTCTTGAACCTATAGTTAAGCTTCTGCTGCATACTTAAATCATGTTGATGGGAAAAAAAAAGAATAAAAAGAAAGAATATACTTATTGTGTGCTTTGAACATCCTTCAAAAATAATTTAATTAATGATCTGTAAACATTTTTGAAGCACACCTAAGATCCTCTCATCACACCCCATTGTGCTGTGGCACACCAGTTTAAAGTCTCTGCTTTCGGGGAAAGAAAACAAAGAACATAACTACACCCGAGCAAACTCTTTTACAAGATAACATGCTTCTTTCAGACTCATTCAAATTCCAGAGAGAACTTGTGCCACTTAATCTCTGTTCCCCAGCCTTTTATTCTCTCTAGTAATCATTTACTGTCCCTCAATAGATTTCCTTTTCTCCCCTCTCCCATAAACTGTTTTACCAGGATCAAAAAAGACCCCATTCTTTTTGTAACCTCAAGATAGTGTATAAGCTTCTGCACCCCATTGTGGGTTGCATCTTCATTCTGAACTTCTCTCTGTCATCGGACATGCTGACATTGCAGAGGGACAGCAGGTGGGGTTTGGGGATGGTCTCTAGAGCTTCCATAAGGCCATGTCAGATTGCTGTCTGAGACCTCTGGTTACTAGCCCTTTCTCTGGATCAGAGAAGAGCACAGATAGAGCCTCTGTGGGAGTGGAGGATCCTGAACCACTCCCTGCTCTGGGTCATCTGGGTGCTGCAGGATGCATGGGTCAGAGCCACTGGGGAGGTATGAGGTGACTGGAGGGGACAGCAGAGCTTCCTGAGGGACAGAAAGTAGCACTGCATGGAGTGCCCCGGGATGTGGGCTCCCATGCCCTCAGCTTGTATCCCCCTCTGTCCAGGAGCATGGGGATTTGCTCCCTGCCCCACGAATTTCACATGGAAATATAAGGAAAAGATCACTACCTGCCCTCCTAATGCCTAAATTTAAAAATCCCTTGGCAAGTTGGGGGGTTCCAATTGCCTGCTTACAACAAAATTGAAAGAAAATACAATGGCATTATTAGCTGATAGATTATTTAAAACACTGTGATTTTTGACACAGAAGTTTAAAGAAGTTGAGAGACTTAAGTAACATTTCTTTTAAAGTTTCTTGGTTCCAACTAGTTAATTTTGTGAATGAAATTCCTCAGTATTTGTTTCTATAAAGAAGAAAAAGTAAAAATTTAAAACACAAATTGATAGACAAGTGAATAGAAAAAGAACTCACATCGATGTATCTCCTTAACACATTTCCACTAATATTTTAAATTTTAGGTTGAATAAATACTTCACAAAATGAGGTCCAAGCATGATGGCTCACACTTGTAATCCCAGCACTTTGGGAGGCCAAAGTAGAGGATTGCTTTAGCTCAGGAATTCTTGACCTGCCTGAGTAACATAGCAAGACTCTGTCTCTACAATAAATAAATAAATAAAACATTAGCTGGGTGTGATGACATGCATTTTAGTTAGTCCTAGCTATTTGGGAGGCTGAGGCAGGAGGATTGTTGAGCCCAGGAGCTGGAGGTTGCAGTGAGCTATGATGACGATGCCACTATACTCCAGCCTGGATGACAGAGGAAGATTCTGTCTCAAAACAAATTAGCAAAATAAATATATTCATAAATGAATATTGGAAGAAAATTTGAAAAAGTTTAATATACATTCATGATAAAAGTTCTCAGCAAAACAGGCTTGAAGGGAAACTACCTGAATTTGATAAAGAGGATCTTAAAAAAATACCCACAGCTAGCATACTAAAAAGTGAAAGATCAAAACGTTTTTACTTTAAAACCCAGAATAAGGAGATACGCTAGCTCTTTCCATGCTTTGTCATAATACTACTGAACATGCAAGCTGTAAGGCAACAAAATGGAAATATAAGTCATATCAATCAGAAAGAAAGAAATAAACTGCCCCTATTTACAGACAGCATTATCATTTACATAGAAAACTCCAAAGAATTTACCCAAACCTCCTAAACTAATGAGTTCAGCATTAAAAAAAGTCACAGGATACAAGATAAACATTCAAAAATTGGTTGTGTCTTCATATACTAACAATAAACACATAGAAATTAACCATAGATACCATTTATAATTCAAAAATAAAAGGTATAACAAAACATGTATAGTACTAGTGTGCTGAAAACTATAAAATAATGATGAAAGAAAAAAAGATCTAAATAAATGGAAAGATATACTATGCTCATGGATTAAAAGACTCAATATATCATAGTAAAGTATGTCATAATAAAGTATAGTACAATATGTCAATTCCCCCCAAATATTTATGTAGATTTAAAGCATTTTCTATCAAAATCCCAGAAAAAATGAATAGATATGGATGAGATTATTCCTAAAATTTGTAGGAAACAGCACAGGCCTCAGAATAGCAAGAACTATTTTGAAGAACATAAAGTGAGTGGAATCACTCTACCTGATATGAATTCTTACTGGATGCCTACAGTAATTAAGAACATATGGTATTGGCAGAGGGATAGATACATAGATCAATGTAGCAGAAAAGAGGATCTAGAAAAAAAATCACACAAACATGCCTAACTGACTTTTAACAAAAGTGCAAAAAAAATTCAATAGACAGGGATATTCCAACAGGGGATGCCAGAGTGATTAACAGCCATCAGAAAGAAAAAGACCTCAACTTTAACCTTATAGGAAAATTAACTCAAAATAATCATAAATTTAAATATAAAATTTTAAAAAGCAGAAGAAAGTATTAGGAACCAGAATTAAAGGAATAATTATAAAGTGATAAATTATACATCATCAAAATTTAAAATTATCGCAAAGAGCCTAAGAGAATTAAATGTCAAGCTTACATACTATAAGAAGATATTTGGAAGTCACATTTCCAATAAAGGGCTAGTATCTAATATATGTATAAAGAACTCTCAAAATTCAACAGCAAAAACAAAATAATCCAATTTGAAAATGTGTGAGGAAAAAATATGAACAGATATTTTACCAAAGAGAATCTAAAGATGCTCAACATCTTTAGCTACGAAGAAAATGCAGATTAAAATCAAAATGAGATCAAGCATGGTGGCTCATGCCTGTAATACCAGCATGTTGGGACCCCAAAGCAGAAGCACAGCCTTGACCAGGAGTTTGAGACCAACTTGAGCAAGAAGGAGACTTTGTTGCCACAAAAAATAGAAAAAATTAGTTAGGTATAATGGTGCATGCCTGTACTCCCAGCTACTCCAGAGGCATGAGCCCAGGAGTTTGAGGTTGCAGTGAACTATAATGAGTTCAAAGTTGCGGTAAACTATGATGAGCCCAGGAGTTCAAGGTTACGGTGAACTTGGATGAACCCAGGAGTTTGAGGTGCAGTGAGCTATGATGACACTACTGTGCTCTAGCCCAGGCAACATAGCAAGACCCTATCTAAACAACAACAATAACAAATCACAATGAAATATCATTACATAACTATCATAACTACTGAAATAAACATTACTGACAATTCCAAAATCTCTGGTGAGGTTGTGAAGAAACTGATCTCTTAAACATTGTTGGTAGAAATGCAAAATACTACACCACTTTGGAAAAGAGTCTAGAAATTTCTTGAAAATGTAAGCTTGTTTGGTATCATGTTTATACCATGTGTTATATACTACTGCCCCCCAACAATGGCACATCTGAGCATTTATGCCAAAGCAATGAAAGATTATGTCCACACAAAACTCTCTACATAAATGTTCACAGTAACTGTATTTATAACAGCCAATAATTGGCAACAACTCAGATGTCCTTTAGTGGGTGAATGGTGAAGTAGTCTGTGGCACATCCATCCTAAGGAATGAACCATTGAGACATACAACAACTTGAGTGAATCTCCAGAGAATTTTGCCAAGTGAGAAAAGCCAGTCTCAAAAGTTTGCATACTAATGATTCCATTTATAAAACATTCTTAAAATGGCAAAACCATCAAACTAGAGACCAGATCACTAGTGTTAGAGGTTATGGGCAAGGGGGAGAGTGCAAGAGGAAGTTGGATGTAAAAAATAGAAGGGGAACATGAAGGGTACTTGTGTCAATTAAAATGTTCTGTACCTTGACCATAACAATCTTATAATAATATCCTGGCAGTGATATTGTACTTAGTTTTGTTAGATATTGCTTTAGGGGAAAACTGGGGAAAGGGCACAAAGGAATTCTTTGTATTTTTATAACTGCATATGAATCTTAAATTATCTCAAAATTTAAATTTTAATAAAATATGCATTAAAAAATAAATTGAACATGTATATCTGGATGTTCTACCTATTCCACTGACTTGTGTGTCTATTTTAATGTGTCCAGTCTTACGGCATTTTCTAGCCGATGGCATTTTCACAGGCTCTTCCTGGCTTCCCCTTTCCTGTACCATGGGCTGGAAACTGCCCCAAGGCTGGATGCAGCTGCAATCAGAGGCTTTCCTCTCTTATTTTCTGCTTCTCAGAGATCATTTTCCTACATTATGTGATGCTCAAAGGCTTGAAAGCCAGTGTTTTATACACTTCATCTATATGGGAAGTTGTTTTACATAGTGAGATAAACCAGTCCCCCTTTGCCCAGGTGTGGACATCTTTTCCATGTTTCCAATGGATAAACAGTGACTATCTAAATGTCATTGTATTTAGATTTCATCAGACACATTTAAAAGAGTGATGCCACAGTTTTACTTTTAAAATGTCAACATTCACATTACTGTAGGAATTATTTCCTTTGTAGTACTTAACCTTGCAGTGAGTATTTTTATATGTCAGCTTAAAAAGAATTTTTATCAATATCACTTTGAGGGTATATGAGCAAAACAGTTTGAAGACCAAGTAGTGTTTCTGTCAGTCTGACACTATAATATTTGTCAATATAATGGTCACTTAGGGGCTTCTAGAGGTAGTAGGGCCTGCTGGACTTGAGTTTCCACCCAAAGTTGGTTTTATACAGCATAAAAGCACCTGTCGTATCTTGATTCTTTCTCCTCTGTCTAGGTTTTGTCTTGAATTTTATGAAAAGGGAATCTGTGCAGAGTGTTGCCACCACTGGGCCAGTAGGCATCACCTTGTTCCCTTGGCTTTTCCCATATCTCATTGGTGAGAAAATGCTGATGCTCACAGGACAGACATTGGGGACTTGCTCAAGTTCACATGTCTTGGTCTTGAGTTTAATGTACTTAGATACACACTCAAGATGGATGAGTGTGGCTCAGAGCCTGTGGCTCAACGGGCTAAGGCACCAGCCATGTACACCTGAGCTGGTGGGTTCGAATCCAGCCCAGACCCGCCAAACGACAATGATGGCTGCAAACAAAAAATGGCCGGGCATTGTGGCAGGCGCCTGTGGTCCCAGCT
>CAUYON010025167.1:0-19323 GCA_963573935.1 Arctocebus calabarensis | reverse complement strand
CAATTCCAGAAATCTTATAAACAATAAAAAAAGAAGAAATATTTCAATATCATTCTACTTGATCTGGATACACCTGATATTGAAATTGGAGAAAATATATTGTTGTAAAGGGAAATTACAAACATGTTTCACTTATATCCTAAACAGCATATTGACAAGTTGAATTAAAAAATTAATGTTTAAGGCTCGGCACCTTTGGCTCAACGGACTAAGGTGCCAGCCATGTACACCTGAGCTGATGGGTTAGAATCCAGCCTGGGCCCGCCAAACAACAATGACGGCTGCAACCAAAAAATGGCCGAGCGTTGTGGTGGGCTCCAGTAGTCCCAGCTACTTGGGAGGCGGAGGCAGGAGACTCGCTTGAGCCCAGGAATTGGAGGTTCCTATGAGCTGTAATGCCACGGCTCTCTACCCAGAGGGACAGCTTGAAGCTCTGTCTCAAAAAAAATAAATAAATAAAAATAAAATTAATGTTTAAGTAATGTACTTTGGTCAAAATTGAATCCAATTTATATGAAAGTTTCTTTACTTTTTAAAGGGACATACTCATGAATGTAAATTCAGACACATGTCTGCATAAGATCATTGTTCACGTAGGCTATACATAATGAGGCCACTATCCTCATTGAATATCAGAAATGTCTCTGGTATAATAGGGCTGTGGGTTCCAACCTTGACTTTGTCATTAGCTTGCCATTTGGCCTTGATTTAAAGGCCTGATCCTCTCAAGTCTATGCTATCTTTATCTGTAAAATGAATATACTAATAGCTGCCCTTGCTAGATCATAGGGTTGCATGAAGATCAAAGAAGATAATCACAGTGAAAGGCCTTTGAAAAATACAAAGCCCTGTAGAAATGCAAGGCATTATTAAAGACTGTGGAGAGATTGCTAACCCAATTTGATTCAAGGCCAAAGTTTTGTACTTTCAAAAGTTAAAAAGATATTTAGTATTTATAAATTATCTTAAAAAACCAAATTCTTGCTTTGGTGGCTTACTACCATGAGTAAATTGTGTTCTAAATGTTGTATATTTGATATCTACTGCTATAAGTCATCTACCCACATTACCACAGATATAATTATACAGCATTTTGGTAATATCTACAATTGTTGGTGGGTAAGAATCTACATAGCTTAAAGATAAAGTCATGTCTTTAAAAGGGGGCGCTTTCCCATCGTGGTAAAAGTGCTGCTGTTGTAACATGCCTATTATGAGAGACCTGCCTACCAATGCAATTTAACAAGCATTATTGAGTGGAATGGTGTACAAATCATTTGGATTAGAGAAGGTGGGAGAAGGATGAAGGTGGTAAGAATGAAGAGAAAGAAGGGGTCTCTAAATTGGGTGAACTTTAAAACTAGTGGGGAGTGGCAGATACTATGACAAGACAGAATGAAATCAATGCCAAGAAAACACTTGAGGAATACACAATGGGAGTTGGAGAGGTTGTAAAGATCAATTTATTCAATGTAGGAGGGCAGAATTGGCTATATTTGCCCTGGGCCTTGATGCATGAGAAGGATTCCTTGGGTCAGAAATAGAGGGGAGGCTGTTTTAAGCCCAAAGAAACCACACCTAGCCTTATCCCACCAATGAATATTTACCTACTAACTAAAAAAACTGAACAACTCTGCAATGGGCCTGTGGCTCTATAATAATCGCAGCTGGCTGGTGTTAGCGGTGAAATTCCAGATTCTCATTTAAAAGCACCAGTCTTATGGCATTCCATGATTCCCAGAGAGCAGCTCAGAGAGCAGTCACACATGGTCCTGCAAACAATACCCTATTTTATTTCAGTTCCATAGAACTGCAAGAATTTCATCCTTGCTCAGACATGAGTTCTGAATTTAAATAACACATGCCCAACTAAAAAACTCCACCTCTAAGCTCACTTCTGCTCCTGTGCCAGTTAATTTTCACAGCTCCAACACCAACCTTTAGGTTTAGTTTTTTTTAAAGGATTGATCACACTTCCTCTTTCAATACATTACTGTTAGGTTACTCTTCCCTTTCCAAAACTGTAATATACTCTTATGTATGGTTTTGATTTAAACAAAATAAAAAATATAAAAAATAACAGCAAGCTATAATAACTCTCCTCCAGCCATTATCACACTATTAGCTGACATTGAGCTCTTACCTTGGACCGGGCAATGTGCTACATTGCCTTTGCACAGGACAGGCAATTTTACTATTTCTATTTTATGGAAGAAGAATAGCCATTAACAGAGGTTAAGTGACTTGTCCAAAGTCACTGGCTATTTCAGTGCTGGGGCCTGGACATGCACCAAAGTCTGTATATTTAACCCTGCACTGTAGTATTCCCTACTCCATTGCCTTTCTCTTTAATAACAAAATAGAATTCTGAGAAGGTTGAGTGTAGCTTACATGCAAACCATTTTGAAGGGTGGCAGTCTCCTATGTTAAGAGGGACAGGCCACTGCTGACTTGATATGATCATGTCAACCAAGGCTTATTCAGCTCTCACAGTGTGTAAGTCACTGTGGTAAACATGCACATTTTCTCATTTTAACCTTCATAGTAGGCCCGAGAGAAAAGTACAATTATTCTCTTCAATCCATGAGCAAACTGAGGCATAGAGAGGTTGATTATTTGGCCTAACGTTTTGTTTGAACTGATAGAGCCAGTATTTGGACCCTGGTCATTAGACATAAGAGCTCTAGCTTTTAATTTCTGAGCCATGCAAGATTTGGATTTGTTGAGGGCCACAAAAAGACACTCAAAGACATTCAAGATTTCTCCCTCATCTGCCTGTCCCAGAGCCTGACGTGAAGATCCTGAGCAGTTAGGTATTGTGTTTGTTACCAGGGGAGCAGCAACGCTGGGAATAGCAAGTGTTTAATTCCTTCAAAGCTCTGTGCCAGGTGACGCCAGGTACCCATTTGTGAGCAAGACTCTGTGCCTGTCCTCTTGGCTGGAGTGGGCCGGGAAGAGGGTAACCAAGTCAGGTACAATCAACAGTGAAAGTGAGCTACCAAAGCATCTGAGGTCATGCCACTGCTGTGCTTCAAATCATTCTCCAGCAGCTATCACCAACAGGACACAGGCTGCTGTCCTCAGCAAGGCGGGTCTGACTATGCCTCCAGCATCTGTCTCCCTATCCCTTAGATTCATCTCTGTTCCACTGCCACACACCCTATGCGACAGCCCTGAGAGGTAACAGGCTTCTTCATGTCTGCACCCAGAGTTCCCCACCCCTCTGTCTGACCTGACTTCAAGACTTACCTTGGTCACCTTCATAATTAAACTTTCATCGTCCACCTCCTCTGGGGGGTGTGTTATTTGATACACTTTGACTACCTATTATAGCACTTACTCTAAATTGAAATTACTTACATATTTGTCTCTTCAAAAGCAAGGTGAGTGGCTTATTCCTCTTTTGCATTCTGAGCGCTCACCCTGCACAGGGACAAACTAGACCAGTGATTTTCAACCAGTGTGCTGTGGCACCCTGGTGTGCCCTGAGAAGACTATTAATTAAATTATTCTCTAAAGAACATTAAGCATATTCAAAGCACAATAAGAAGTATATTCATTTTTATACTCTTTTATTTGATCAACATAATTTAAGTGTGCGGCAAAGTTTAACTACAGGTTCAAGTGGACCGTGAGATATAAAAGGTTAAAAATATTGCAGTAGAGACTCTCAAAGGTTGCATGAAAACCAGAATACACACCTTAACACAGTACAAAGTCTAGGATAGGAGCTCTGCCTCTGGCACTGAATGAGGCTCTTGGAGATAAGCACTTGTAAATTTGGGAGAAAAAAGACCTTTGGAAGAACCAAAGGCAGATCTGGACCACCCTCAGTTGGATGAGGAAGAAGGAGGACTTAAGGTTCACCTCTCTCAGAAGTTTGCCTGGGCTGTCTCCATCATCAAGGACGTTTAAAATTGGCTAGGATACGATTTTGCATGTATAGGAGTTCCTGCTTCCCCACCAGCCAGTCTTGCACCAGCTTACCAGTCCCCTTTGCACACCCACGGGGCGGCTCCAGGCGGTACACACCGCGCTCGCGGCTTACCCAGGTACTATTAGACACTTTTGAAGCATCCCTTCATTTAATCCTCTGAACAACCTGTGAGGAATCGCATTTTCTTTCTGTCTCACACATGAGGAAACTGGTGTCCTGAGGATTACAGCAACGTGCCCCCATCGCTGGGCTCCCCACCCGCTCCGCTTCCCGCTTGGCGGCTGCACCCGCTCTGGGGGTCGGGGCTTCTCGGACCGCTGGCTCTGGAGCTCTGAGCCCTCCAACGCGCAGCGAGCAACAAGTACCAGTGCTGCTTTCTTCATTTGCACAGAAAACTCGTTCTTTCAGGGCAGGGTACCCTTGAGAAAGAGCCCAGGAAAGGGAGAGAAGCAGCAGGAGGGGGCGGAAGGCGAAAGAAGGGAGGCGAGAGGGCAGGAGCCGGCCAGCGGCGGGTGCGGGGCCGGGCGGAGCGGAGAGCGGGCGGGCGGCGGGAGCGCGGCGGGGCGGGGAGCGGCGCGGAGGGGCGGGCGCCGTTGGCCCGCGCCCAGGAGCGGCCCCGCCCGCCGCCGCAGGGGGAGCCCGCACACGCCGCGCTGAGCTGACAGCCGCGGCGACACCTGGGCCGCCCCGGGAGCGCGAGCGGGGCAGAGTCTCCTCCAGCGCGGTCGAGCCGGGGAAGGCTCGCGGTGGGCAGCCCGGAGGAAGGTAACGCGCCGCGCCCGGCTGGGAACACGGGGCTGGGGGCCGCGGGACCAGGGAGCCCGCAGCGACTCCAACGAGCTCACCCGGGGTCTAGTCGCCACTTCTTTGGCCACTAGCTGTGTTACGTCGGGCAACTTTATTTCACTCTCTGGGCCTTTCTTTCTTTCTCTGTTAAATGAGGGAGTTGGTGTAGAATGATGTTATTTAAATGTCTCCTGAGTTCTAAAACGAGAACCGCGTTTTGGCACTGGACAAACAACCTTCCTCGGCCTCCCACCTACTCAAGAGCGATGTCCGCTGCCCAGGCGGCTGAGCCTCCAGGAAGCTGGGATGCCCAGGTAGGCAGGGGCTGTGCTGGGCAGTGAGGTTTCTGGGGCTTCCGAGGACCGAGGACCGACCTGGGTGGGGTTGGGGCTGGGTTGGCAGGACCTGGCTGCAGGATTACTCAGGTGCAGAAAGGTGGGGCGTTGGGAAGGGCGCTAAGGGGTTGACGATTTCGGTTTTGGAATTCTCTTCCTACACCTCATCCCGTGGCGAGCTATATAAATCACACTAGGGAGACTTATCTTTCGAAGTGGAAAACCGACTGTCTCAGCGTCTCTAAGACACAGGGCTCTCTGCCAGCTTGTAGGAAGTGGGTTTCTCTCTCTGCACCCTTCCTGCCTCCTCCTCTTCCCTTTCCTTTCTCCTCCCTTTATAAATCCACTTTGACTTTGAGGGGCTTTACTTCCTGCCTTAATGACAAGTCTTTACTTTCATTTAGTGATGGTCTGTGGGTTGAGATGGAAGCCTGGTGAGAACACAGTGTGAATCACACAGTCAAGTCTCCTGACCCAGCCAGAGCCTGGCAGGGATGTGCAGAATAAGTTCCCTCCTGGGAGTAGGGAGGGCGCCCAGACAGAGACCTTTAAGCTGTTACTTAGCTGTTACTTACTGCCTATTTTTCCTGGCAGCCATTCCCAGAGAATTGTGGCCCCTGCTGTCAGCTGGTGGAGCAACCAAGTAGTGTGGTTGAAAGGAACTGAGGACTGCAGAGTGTTCCTCTGGAAGATCCCCAGCAGTTTCCTCCTCTTCCTTCCCGGCTGCACTTCTCTGTAGTTCTTCCCCACCTCCCCTCTAGTGTGGCATCCAGGTGAAATCACATTCTAGGGCCCTTGATGAACAGCCAGGAAGGAGGTGGTGTGGGGAAGGTGGCAGAGCAATGTTGACTGTCTTTTATTGGGCATTTACTATGGGCCAGCAATCTTCTTTGCCTGTAATATGTCTGTAATTCTCACAAGTCACTCGAGGGATGGTATACTATATATTTCTTCATTTCACCGATGGCAAACTGAGGCTCAGAAAGATTATTTTTCTTAGTAGCATACCTGAGATCTGAATTTAGTTGAGTTCTAAAACCTGTGTTCTTTTCACTTTCTTTGTGAGAATAAGCTGGAATGAGAAGAGCAAAAATGACTAACATTATTGAGCTCTCACTTGGTGTCAGACACTATGCAAAGGGTCTTAGAACTATTATGTCACTTATGGTGCAGGAGTTTTGGTTATTCTGGAGGGAATCTGCCTAATCCAGCCCAGCTGCTAGTGCATGGGTAGGGCAGAAGCCCTGTTTGTTTTATCCTAGAGGTGGTTTGGGGTCTAATGAAAGATTGATTATCCACATCTGATCCGTTAGATTTGACCGTTGGTTTGTGAATGATTCCACTGTTGCCTAAGAGGGTTTTTTCAGACTTCACTCAATAAACATTTGTAGAATGAATGAATTAGCACCTTGTGCAGAGTGGTCTGCTGCCCTGTGAAAATGTGAGGCTACCCAGGGGGCAGCGCAGGCCTCACTGTCTTCAAAACTCTGGATGCCATCCTAGGAAGTTCTCTTCCTTGGGCAAGGGAGGTAGGGTAAACTGTGCCCCTGTAGGCTTCCAGAGATCCCTGCTAATATGCTTGCTACCATCTGTTTGAAAAAGAAAAATTAAAAATATAGTAGATTAAGAGTGATTTGGTTTAATGAGGTTAAAAATCGGGCATGGAAATCAATTGATGCAATTTGCTATAGGGCTTCCCAAACTTGTGCCTGAGCTTCAGGGTATAGTTCAAGTTGGCCCCAGAAAACTTGAAAACTGTTTTAAGGACTTACATAGTTTTTTTGTTTGAATTCATGATATGTGGACTTTGGTTTAAATACGTTGAAAAAAGTTTTGTTCTCAAAATAATAGAGCAAAATTGATGTCCTAGTAGATTATTATATTCTTGAGGGGCGTGGAGTCCCCAGAGGGAGAAGCAGGACCAAGGCTTTAGGGCCTATTTACATTTTCTTGTCTCTGATTCACAGTAATAGAGCTTTTCAACTGTCTGGAGAGACAACCATTTTCCCATTTTTCAGAATGAACAATATGCTTTAGAGACAAAAATATGCTTTATTATTTTCTTATTACCAAAACTATGCTTATTCATTGCAGAAAAAGATAAAATACAAATTACCTTTGATAATAATAAATAAAATCAATACATCTGGGATATAGCCTTCCAAATCTTTTTCTCTCCACCTATGTGAGTAAATTTAAACATACCCACACACAATACAAATGAGTGCAGCCCTTTTTAAAAAATTAGCATGTTGGCACCTGTGGCTCAAAGGAGTAAGGCGGTGGCCCCATATGCCAGAGGTGGCGAGTTCAAACCCAGCCCTGGCCAAAAACCATACACACACAAAAAATTGTCACTGGTAGATAATTTTTAAAAATTATTTACATATTCATTTATTACTTGAGACAGAGTCTTGCTCTGTTGCTCCACAATAGAGTGTAGTGGTGCCATCATAGCTCATTGTAACCTCAGACCCTTGGCTTAAGTGATCCTCCTGCCTCAGCCTCCCAAGTAGCTGGGGCTACAGATATGTGCCACCATGTCTAACTAATTTAAAAAAAAAAAAAAGCAAAACTTTTTTTTTGTAGAGATGAGCTCTCTGTGTTGTTGAGGTTGGTCTCAAACTCTTGGCCTCCAGTGATCCTCCTCCTTTGGCCTCCTAAAGTGCTAGAATTATAGGGGCAAGCCATTGCACCCTAGTTCCTACTTTTCATTGAATTGTTATCAGAGCTAAGAACTATCTCAGGGTGTTTTTAAAAGAATGTAGAGAATAAATTATGAATAATTATGAATCATAAAGGTTTGTGAACCTTAAAGTCAACTCCACTTCCCCATAATTTCCCTGTGGCATTTCGTTTTCAGCAGAGGAGTGGTGGTGCTGAAGTCACAGGGTCAAGCTGTGCTCCTCGCTAAATATCTCAAATATAACAGAAAAGGCAGCTCTTCAGTGTTGTTGACATACAAAAATTGAGCAGAACATTCAAAAGCTAATTTGCACTGTTGAGGCCTTGGGAAAGATAAGTAGCTTTCTCTGAGGCAGTTACCTCTGTATATTGGGGATAATGAACCTTTTTTAGCCTCCACTACCAAAGTCACGTCAAGGCTCAAGTGTCAGGTGTCAATATTTACTACTGAATTGTGTACAAGTATTACACACAGTTTAAATGCTACTTAAAAAGTTGAAAGGTAGAAAGATCAAAAGCATTGTCAGTCTTTATAAAATGCTGAAATCCAATCTTGGCTTAATATTAGTAGGACCTAATTATGAGGTAAATGCTCTATTGAAACACTATTCTAAGTTTTCTTGGAAGGATGTACGATTTCTTGGTGACTAGAATCTGGATCTTCAAGACAATCCTGAACAGAAGAGAACAAAAAATAGTCCCATTTTACAGAGTAAAAGCAGATTTGCCATTGAAGGGAGCTATTCATTTGCACCGGAGTCCTAGAGCTCCTGAGAGCTGCTCCTAGTTGCCCTAGGCAAGGCAGAGGCGTGCTAGGAGGAAGCAATAAGAGAAACTGGAAAGGCCAACTGCCCATGGGGACATTGTGAGCACCAATAGCCATTGCTTCAAGGGCGGCCCTCAGGCATGCATCCTGCTCCTGGCACTAGGCCCTGCCCTGGGAGGCAGGTGGCTTGCTTTATACTTGGCATCTGTCGGAGACAATCTGCATGATCTGGGTTTAGTCACATCCTCTTCCCAAGCCTTAGTTTCTTTATCTATGAAGTGAGAGAATTGAAGTTAGAGAGTTATTTTCCATTCATGTCTGCCTAATTAGAGGTCTAGTAGAGAATTTCCATATCCAGATAAATCAGGTGTGAGAAAAGGAACTATTAAAAGGATTTGATTCTATAAAACTTTGAATTCAGTCAAAAGACTGCACTTAAAACCACATGTGGCCCCAAAGCTGCAGGTTCCCTCCCTGCTTGGCGCCCCCTCATGATTTTCTGTGGGTATCCCCAGCTCACGGCCCTCAAGCAAAACACATGAGCCACAGATCATGGACAGGAGAGTTGTTTTCGTTCACTTATTTGTTACTATTAATCTAGAATCTCCTGAGATTGTTGGGAGGAGAGCCGGCTTTCAGGCCGTTTGGGGGAAGGTGGGTTGACAGGAATTGTCGTGGTAATGAAGCCATGTGTTTCACCAAGTACTTGACTCTTAGGTCTCTGAAGATAGTATTTTTCCTTAATGCCCACTGGGCACTTGGCCCTGTGCGAGGAGACTCTCAGAATATGGAAGAAGCACATGACCTCACTTTTGAGAGGCTCGGAACTGAAAGGGAGGAGGAAGGCAGGATAGAGCACATGCAGCTGTGGTTGGAACAGGATGGAGATGAAAAGACCAATCTGGGGAAAGATTGAGCCCTCAAGGGCTTGGACTTTGTAGTTCAGTTCTGCATACACAAAGCCTGACTAGTTCCTGGTGCTCAATGGGAACTTAGTAAGGTATTTTGAAATTAATATATGAACAAATGAAAGAATGAATGAATCACTCTCCTGAAATGAAGTCTTTGCTGAAACGTTGTGCAATGCTGAGTGATTTCTTTATCTGTGTGACTTACTGACAACCTACAAAACATTTCCTGTGCATTATCCTTTCTATTGATGACTAAGATGAAAGAAGGCCAAAATAACAGCATTGTCTGATGTTACGCTTTCTAGATACTCTGTAGCTACTTATAGAAATAGATTTGGTTTATTCCTAGATAAATTGTCTTGTTCGTAGATATATAATGCATCAAGAAATATTTGGGGGTGGGTGGGTGAACGTAAGACCTAGCAAACAATTTCACAAATTTGTACTCTGAGTTAGAGGGAGAAAGGCAAGCATCACTTGATTTCTGGGTGAATAGATGCATTTTTCCCCCTTGCAGAAGTATTGTTTTACTGTAAGTCTTGACAGAACTGACGCTATTGCCATAGCCTCCGATTAGACAGGGTGTTTTGGGCTGCCATTACTCATGGCCACAGGCGCCTGAGCTCTCCTGCCCCTGGCTGAGTCACTTGATTAAAACACAGGGTTGTGAGGCTGAGGGTATGGGCTGGATCCCAGGCCACACTAAGTTGCCCAGTCAGAGCTGTGCCTTGGTGGGCCCTGCCTCCTCTGCTGCTGCTGCTCTGTGCTGGAAGACTCAGCTGCAGCTTGTCACATTCCTTAGGGCGGATTCTTTACCACTATTGGTTTTAGACTAGTCATTTGAGTTTTAGAAGTAAAGAGTCTGGATTTCAGTTCAATTTTTTTCTTTCTTTCTTTTTTTTTTTTTTTAAAGAATGTATTTCTAGGGTTGTTCCATTCTGCCATCTTGGGATGTGTTTAGGATTGCATGCTAAGACCTTTGCTATACCCATGTCTATAACTATTTCATAGCATATCATTTCCTTGATGTGTCTGTAAATTGGGAATGATCAGACCTGCCTCACAAAGTTGTTGAGAGGATTAAATAAGATCATATATTCAATAAAACTCAGCAAACCAGATTGAGATGCTATCGCTGGTTAAAGACTGATCCGCCAAGGACTTTTCACCTCATACTTATCTGGTGCTATTTTTGATTTAATTACAATTTTTATGTGACATATCTTCAAGGTAACTTATGAATAGTTGAAACCACAGGCATTTGTTCTGTAGATATGATGGCGCTACTACGTTGATGGCACCTGGGGCAATAATTGGTTATGGTCGGATTCATTTTCCTCTGTTATTTTAAGAGTATTTTGCCTGATCTGATATGTCTTTGGTTGCTAATATAACATGTAGTATTATATCTGATTGCTTCAAACCACTTTTTTCAACCCTGTGAGGCATATGAATGGTGATGATGTCTGACATTTATTGAACAATAACTACCTATGTGCACCAGGTACTATTCCAAGCACTATACCTACTTCAATTTAATCCTCACAATACCCTATTATTGATACTAGTATTGTCCTATTTTATGAGCGGGAAATTGAGGCACAGATAAGTAAGTTGCCCGAGTGACACAGCTAATTAGAAGAGGAAAAGAAATTTCAGCCCAGGCAGTCTGACTCCAGAACCCACAATTTGGATCATCAGAAGGTATTGATGTACTTGTTTCCTACCTGTAACTTAATAGTATTCTGCTGTATTGTTTATGAAATCAGAAAGCTGCAAACTGAGTCCTAGATGCAGAATGAGTATATGTAGCGTGGCCAGTGTCTTTTTTTCTTTTTAAAAATTTTGAAATTTTATTATTATTTTATATTTTGATAGACTCTTGGTTCAAGTGATCCTTCTGCCTCAGCCTCCCAACTAGCTGAGACTATGAGTGTGCACTGCCATGTCTGGCTAATTAAAAAAAAAAAATATATATATATATATTTTGTAGCGATGGGGTCTCACTATTGTCTAGGCTTGTCTTAAACTCCTGGCCTCACGTGATCCTTCTGCCTCAGTCTCCCAAAGTGCTAGGATTATAGGTGTGAGCCACTGCACCCAGCCTAAATTAATTAATTAATTACTTTTTGAGACAGGGTCTTCCCCTCTTGCCCCAACCAGACTACATTATCATAGTTCACAGCAATCCCAAACTCCTGGACTCAAGCGATTCTCCTGCTTCAGTCTCCCAAGTATCGTACTTCAGGTGTGAACCACTATGCCTGGCTGATTTTTCTATTTTTTGTAGAGAAGTTGTCTCACTCTTTCTTACTCAGGCTTGTCTAGAACTCCTGACTCATGCAGTCCTCCTGTCTCAGCATCCCAAAGTGCTAAGATTACCAGGCATGAGCCACTAAGCCCAGCCTTGGCCAGTGTTTTGATCACACAAGATGATACTTGGACATAGGCTTGTAGCAAAAGTTAAAAAAAAATTGTTTAAGAGTTTTAGAATATAGGGGTGACACTAGAGTACAAAGTGATGAGTCAGCACCTTAGTAGCCTGTTTAAGAATCCACACTGCCCTGGAATGTACTAACTGAAATGTTGCGTTGGGATGCTAAATACTAGCTCTATTTGCATTAGGCAAATCACATCATTTATGGTCCTTTACTTATTAAGAGAAAAGATAGTATTTTTCTTTTCCATTCCTTTAGGAAAGCTGCAAATAAGAACATGATAAACAGAATGTCTGTTATCCAGTGAGTGCATATTATATGTCAGTCCCTTGCTAGGCCCTTGCTCATATGATCGGCAGGATTACTTTCTAAAGTAGATGATGATTATCCATTTTGCTGGCAGAAAATGGAAAAACAGAAGTTAAGTGCCTTGCCCAACATCTCACAGTAAGTGAAAAAACAAACATTCAAGCTCAGATTAGTTACTTTGACTCCAAAGCCTGTGCTCCTTCCACTACTCCATACTACCTCTTTGGGGGAAGTTCTTTAGAGGAAAGATATTCTGATCACCCTTGCTGACTCCTGTGTTAAGACATACTGTTTGGTATGAGCCTCATAGCAGACTATAATGTTTGAAGCTGATACTGTTCCAGAAAACTTGGGATATTTCTGTGGCTGGAGATGAACTTGACATATTCCTCCAAGGAAAAGAAAATGAGTTTCCCCAGCACAGCACAGCCTGAGTAATCAGCTGCTTGCTGCTCTAGTTACACAGCAGCACACTACTCTGAGAACCGGCAAGACGGCCCCACTTACTTTTTATTGGGGGCATCACAGCCTGATAAATAAGAGGGAATATACTGAACAGCTTGAGTAAAAATGAATTTGATCTTTATAGTGCACAAGAAATGGGAATTTATTTAAATTAAAGAATTTTTTATACCAGATGTCCTAGTATGTCACTCACATACTACGATACTTTTTTACTCTGTTTTATAATGTGCACCTTTTTTTTGAGACAGCATCTCACTTGGTCACTCTCAGTAGATTGCGTGGGCTCACACCTCACAGCAACCTCAAACTTTTGGGCTTAAGCTATTCTCTTGCCTCAGCCTGCCAAGTACCTGGGACTACAGGCACCCACCATAACATCTGGCTATTTTTAGAGATGAGGTCTTACTATGGCTTACGCTGGTCTCAAACCCATGAGCTTACTCAGTCCATTCACCTTAGCCTCCCAAGTGCTAGGATTATAGGCTTGCGCCATTGCGACAGGCCCCTTGAGTCTTTTCGAAATAGTATCATCATACCATCCTTCACTAAAAGTAATCATTGGATTCTCTTAGGGGCGTTTTGCCATCTGATTATTAACAGCATGAATTTGAAGTGCAATTATAAGTTGAAGGTCAGAAGCCAGAATTATGAAGCACAATGGCTGGCAAGATGATAAGAGAGGGGTTATAGTAAAGTAGGTATTTCTGGCTGGTGTTCATGGGCAAGAGTGTGTCTGGAAGCTCATGTTTCCCATAGAAGCCACTTTGTAGCGGAACTTGCATTTGAGTCAGAGAAGCTTGAGTTTAAAGCTTGGATTCGCTTACTACTTGAGCATGTAACTTAAACTCTTTGAGTCTCAGTTTCCTTTTCTGAAAAAATTGCATTTATAGAGTCACTGTGTCTTGCATAGAGTCACTGTTCAATAAATGCCAGTTTGGTTCTCTTCCCTTTTTCTCTCTCTTCCTTCCCTTTCTCTCAGCTATTAAAGGGTAACAATGGTAGAGTAATACTTAAAGTACAACATGGTAAATGTTCTAATGTAAATAGGTAGAAATACAGTTTATTGTTAGACTGCCGAGAGAGCAGCTGGCTGGAAAAGTGGCAGATGAGCTAGACCAGGCTGAGGAGGAGTTTGCTAGGTTGAGAAGGAGTGGGGTAGAAGAAAAGGTTCAAGGACATTTCACATTCAAAGGCATGGAGACAGGAAAGGCACAGGACACTAAGTGAATGGGGAGAGACAAATGAATTGGCACATGGGTGCAGATAAGTCGTGGCTGGAGGGGCTACTAATGTGGTAAGACTAAAGGTGAAATGAACAAGAAACTTTGTCTTGGAGGATGCAAGGAACTAATGGATCTCAATATTGTGAGGGAAATAAGTAAATTTCTTTTTAGGAAAGTTAACACTTTCCAAAGTATGCAATACAGATTTGAGGTCATTTGGCACACCTGTTTGGACTCTTGGGTATAAATGAGATACTATATTTTAAAGATTTTCTGGTAAAAGGTTATGATATTTGGAAAGACGGTGCTCCTGTTTAAGACTTCTGCAAGAGGGTACATACTGTGTTGGAAAATGACTCTCTCTTTCTCTCTCTCTCTATATATATATATTTGAGACAGAGTCTTGCTTTTTTGCCTGCGCTAGAGTGCCATGGCCTCAGCCTACCTCATAACAACCTCAAACTCCTAGGCTCGTGATTGCCTATCTCAACTTTCCAAGTACCTGGGACTACAGGTGAGTGCCATCATGGCCCGCTAATTTTTCTATTTTTGGTAGAAACAGGATCTGCTCTTGGGTTGGTCTCAAACTCCCTGAGCTCAAGGGCTCCTCCTGCTTTGGCCTCCCAGAGTGCTGAGATTATAGGCATGAGCCACCAGGCGTGGCTGACTCCATATAAGTTCTGGACTAGCTCACACTGGACATACTGGAGCCAAAGTATTCCAAAGATAAATTGTCTTGCTTTGGAGTTGATTGTATTACATGGTATCTCCAGAACTGAGTTTAAGATTCTAGAAACAGTTGACATCCAGTGCTTGTTGGTTGTGGTGAGTGCTGTGTAGTAGCATGTACTACTGTGGTTAGCAGTTTGAGTTTCCTGGGGGGAGGAGCAGGGAGACTGGGGCTGCAAAACTATTACCTATATGTAACTGCAAGAACCTGGAGGGCCCTTCTCCCCAAGTAGTCAGGGTCAGACACAAGTATACACAATGTGTGCTTATGTGTTTCTAGGCCTGTGTTTATGTTTTCCTGATAGTTGTCTGCTTTATCTAGACCGTGGGGAAAAGCTGACACATTACCTGTGTTCCTTGGGGAGAGCCATGGGGGAGACTAGCCTTGGTTACTAGAAGCCCCTGTGGGTAAAAATGATCACCTGCTTCTCCAAGGATCCAATGTGTAGCTGGGATCCAAAGGTGTGGGGGAGTTGTGGCTCCACCTGTCACATTCTACAGGGGACAGATGTGACCCTCCTATAGAACTGAGCACAGGTATTTGCTTAGTGTGTGAAGAAGCAAGGAGGGTGTGGATAAATTTGGTTTTTCCCTTCTCTAGCTCCAAGATTACTCTCTGAGCAGCCAGGAACTAGAAACAAGTCATGGACTGACATTCAGTGCACAGGGAGCAAGGTGTGTTTTAAAATGATGGAAGGATCTTACATTTCGTTTTTGGAATGCTATACCTTTGAACCTGTCTTCCTTCAAGTGTCAAGCCCCAAGTCCTTCTCTCTGTGTTAATCAAGTCTCAGACTAGCCCTGTGATAGACTCTGGTTTGGTCTCTTTCCTTTGAGACCAAAGCACCGAGACTGATGAGCCGTGAGCGGGAATGGTCAGGTCCTTGAGGGTGTGTTTATGCTGGGGATGGATTGCCCACTTAAGTGTGCAAGTTTAGTTTAATATTTAAGTACGGTATGATTGGTTGGTCTTTACTGAAAATTAGTTGCTGTTCTTTTAAAACTATTGTGGATCAGTCAGCATTCAGCATTCATTGGTAAAAGGGCAGGATGCTGTAAGTCGGAAAAACGTCTGAGTAGAGACAAGAGTTAATTTTTTCAGCAAATGCTCTCTCAGCATTTACTATGTTTATTATGTGCCAGAAATTGTTTTGGTCTCAGAGTTCATCAGGGAAGAGAAATGTCTATATTACCACACAGCGTGATGTCAGCTCTCAGATATGGGCACAGAAGAGGGAGATCCAGTGGCAAGGGAGGGCTTCCTAGAAGAGGAAGAAGGAAGGTACAGATACTTGAGAGGAGAAGTGGATTAATAAGAACCAGAAAATCAAGAAAAATGGGAAATAGTGTGGTGGGCACAGTTTCATGTTCAAGGCAAGTCTGGCAGGGGCCGGGGCCAGAGAGTTAGGCAGCAAGCTGATCATGGACAGCACTGTACAACTCATGAAGGAGACCGAATGGTTTTGTTTTTATTTTTTATCTTTTTAAAGATAGGATCTTGCTCTGTCACCCTGAATGGAGTGCAGTGGTCCGATCCTAGCTCATTGCAGCCTCAAACTACTGAGCACAAGCAGTCCTCCTCCCTCAGCCTCCTGAGCAGCTGGGACTATAGGCATTTGCCACCATGTCCAGCTTGGATGGTTTTTATGGACTTTTATTCCCCATTGTCAAGCTCTTCCGAACCTGTTAATTACTCTCAATTCCTGCCTGTCTTTGAAACTGCAGCTTTATAGTAATTCTCCAAATCTTTAGGTTCATTGCAGCAGGGAGTTTCTTTTCCTTCTCTAACTGGTTTAGTGTTTGGTTTATGACCATATCACATACCACTGTGTGTTATCACCCTTTGTATACTCATCTCATCTTCCCTATTGGTCTGAAAGTTCTTAGAGGGCAAAGGCAGAAAAGACTTACTACTTTCTAAAATGTTCAAAGTCCATGAGAGTACAAAGTGTGATAAATGAATATATTTTGAAGTGCTGAGTTACAGTCACTGTCATTTTTAAGGATTTCCATAAATAGATTGGCTATTATATTCTGTAGTAGTCAATGGATAGTTGTTAAAAAGATGTCTGGGTTTTTTATAAGTGTGCAGAAAAGAATTAACACAGCAGGCCTGAAACAGCTTATCCTTAGAAAGGCTTGCTTGCAAATTTGGCCCTTGGCTGGTGCCTGGGAATTTGGATTTCAGAAGGGTTCCCACCAATCTAAATGATAAGAGTAGCTCTCTGTGCCTAAACTGTTTGTGCAAATATGTAGTTTATGCTGCTTTCCTTCTGGCAGTCTGGAATTGGGGTATATATCTGGCAGTAGGTGCCTATTGTGACCAGCCCCTGATAAAAACACTAGACCCTGAAACTCTAGTGAACTCTCTGGGGAGCAGCATTTTGTACATGTTGTCACAACTTATGTGTCCTATGTAAATACACTGGGAGAGGACCATTGGAAGCTCTTATCTGCTTTTCCCTAGACTTTACCCTCTGTTATTTTTTCCTTTGCTTATTTTGCTTTGTATCTTTTCCCTGTAATTTATAATTGTGACTATGTGGTATATGCCATCTGGTTGGGTCATCCTAATGAATCATCAAACATGAGACCAAACACGGAAATCCCTTCAACACACCATGAAATACCATAAATGTAAAGCCAATCTTTTTTTATTTTTTTGGCTAAGACTTTGGAGCTGTTAAAGACTGAGAAGTTACTAGTCCTTCCATAAGAGAGGGACCTGTTTCTTAAGACTATATGTATAGGGGGAGGTAAAGGCAGTGCTCAAGAAGGTTACATAGTTACTTTTTAAGTTACCTCTATAAGCCAAATCAGATTTTACCTTTTGGAAATAAATGTCAGCTTTAAAATTCCAAACCAAGAGTGTCAGAAGCTATGATGAATCCTTTTGTCTGAAAGTGGACTGGGAATGGGAGGGCTCACAAAAGAAAAAACAAAAAACTGAACTTGAGAACAATGGGTGTAGACTGAGGGGTGATGTGAGATAGTAGAGTGCCCAGGTAGGCTACAGCCACCCGGAGAGAGCTATGTATAAATATAGACCTCCTAAGATTTTATTGTATAACATAGGCTATAGCTGACGAAGGGACAATAATAAAAAAGATTAAAGTTTTATAATATAATTTGTATAGAGCTTTACAGTTTTTAAAACTTCCATGTATGATATAATTTAATGCAAAAATAGCACTATCAGGTAAGTAATATTATTGGTGCACAGATGAAGAAACTTTAATTCAGAAAAACTGAATAGCTTGTCAGAATAATATGGTCAGTTTGAGATGAAACCACATCTTCTCAGCTCAAATTCAAACCTTCTGATTCTAAATCTAGACCCAGTGAAGCTTAAGAGCTGTAAAGTCACCCAGCCTCCTGATGTATTTAGGTTTTATTTTAAAGTATGTGTTACTCAAGCTTTGGACCTGAAGATATTATTAAGTAAATGAAAAGAACTTACGGCAGTTTTCCTACCCTCACTTACTCTGTGCTATCCTATACTTGATTACTTGTCCAGAGAGAAATAGTTACCTTTTGTTTTAGCAGCTGCATTGGGGAATGGGATAGAAAGTGACTGGAGCAGAGGAGCCAGAAGGATGTGGGCTCCAGGTCCCGAGCTGATGGTGCTCTGCAGGACAAAGCTGGAGCCTTGCTGCTCTCTGTGAAATCTGGGTGAGAAAGAGCTTTTGGAGAAGGTTTGGTTGCATTTTTTCATAATACCTCAGGTACTGTCAGAGCCTTAAAAACATTAGAATTAGGCTCTGAGAAAAATTTGGGGCGTTGTTTACCTTGAATTCCCTCTCATTATTCCTCTAAGTCAGAGAATGAGTTCCTTGGTAATATTTGGGAAATTTTCATTTATACTATTCTCTAGTATGGCTTCCATTCCCCTGGGGTTTTCTTTTTCCCCCTTCTGGGATACCTATAACTCATATGTTTGAATACTTCATAGAGTCCCATAATTCCACCAGTGAACATTCTGCTTTCTCTCTCTTCTTTTCTGCCTCTTTAACCATCTGAGTTATCTCAAGAGCTTTGTCCTCTACCTCTGAGATTCTTTCTTCTGCATGGTCTAATGTGTTGTTGATACTTTCTACTGCATCTTTAAGTTCCCTAATTGACTGCTTCATTTCCCTCATCTCTGCCATATCCTTTTTATATTCTTTTCTTAGTTGATTCTGTTTTTGGATTTCTTTTTCCTCTTTATCAGCATTTTCCTTCATTTCTTCCTTCATTTCCTTGATTGTTTTCATCATCTGTATTCTAAATTCCCTTTCTGACATTTCTAACTTTTCCTTATAGGTGGAATCCTCTACAGTATCTACCTCACAGCCCCTAGGGGGGTTTGCTCTGGACTGGTTTTTCATGATGCCAGGAGTTTTCTGCTGGTTCTTCCTCATGATTTCTTTTATCTATTTCCTTATCCTAATTTTCCTTTCACTTCCTCCTGCTCTTTAAATTGCCATGCTTCTGGACTAGGGTTTCGATGAGTCCTTTTAGTACAGGACCAGAGGATGAGAAAATTGAAGAGCAAGAAGGGAAAAAAGAAGGAAAGGGAGAAAAAAAAGAAAGAAAGAAAAGAAAAAGGAGTAAGGAGAAGTGGTGGGTAGAAGCAACTATTGACCAAAAGTAGAAAGGCACAGAAAGAGGGGGACGGAAGCAATATAGGTGTACAGTAGGGTACTTTGACCCAACCTTAAGAGCCCCCAACCTCTGGGGGTGCCTGGTTGGGTGATTAG
>CAUYON010025164.1:0-24056 GCA_963573935.1 Arctocebus calabarensis | reverse complement strand
CAAAAGAGGTGCCATGGAGTCTAAACTGCATATAGAGGAGGATTAAACCAGCACTGGATGGAAGAGAAGAAGACCTAGCAGGACAATGGATTGGAGACCCCAGTTATATCAAAGAAGAAGCGTAAAAAGAATAAATAGGGGAAACAGCTGAAAGCAGAATATGTTGTATTTCAAAATGGAATGCAAAACCTACTGATTTCAGAGGAAAAAGATATGGAGGAAAGGGTGTGGCAGCATGAGCAGGCACTGTAAGAATATGAAAAAGAAAGTTATCAAAGCTGCAAAAAGCAAATAAATGAGAGGCCAGAGTGATCAATATGGGAAAGAGCTGAAAGCAGATAAACGTTAGCAAACAATACAAACGTGAGGGAGTCTAGCTGCTAAAATTTTTAATATGTCAGGAACAGTGGGATTGATTTTTATTTTCAACCAAGTTGTGACATCATGTGTGAATAAATGAAATATGATTACATTTTACTATTTAATACATATGTATTTTCATGTAAATAAGTCCAAACTGACAACCAATCTTTATTAAAAACTGCATCCCAACTTTTAGTTTGGAAATCTTATTACTATGGGGATTCATCAATGAGAGTATAGGTTCTATTAATGCCCAAGACATCAGGAACATGCCATGAAAAGCATACAATCCTTAGTTGATATTTAGGTAGAGATGGTTACAGAATTCTTCTTTTAAGATGTTATGTTTGAGTTAAGTTTTGACGAGCAGAGTCTGTTAGACAAAATAAAAATGGGGAAAAGTTATTACTTGAGGACCAATATATGCAAAGAGATAGAATTGCAAAGTAGCATGGCACATTTGGAAACTCTAGGAAGTTTAATATGGCAAGAATGGGATCCGTTTTCAGAAGAGAATGGAGAAGGCGAAGGTTGACAATGAATAACTCAATTATTAATGAAGAAGCTTTCTGTCATTCCTGGGCTTGGGAAAGAAGAAGCACTAAGAAGGTTGGGACATTTCTAAAATGTATTTTTACAGCCAATAAAGAAAAGGGGGGGTTAGAACTCACGTTTTGATAGCATACAGAGGACCCAGGAATTCTCTTCTTTCTCTGCAGGCAGACAATAAAGGATGTTTCACACAACTTATAAAGACTCATGAATTTCTTCTGGGACGAGGAGGGTATGATATGACCATAGACGTAGAAGCCAAGGTCACAGAGGAGGGAACAGGTTTGTATTTTTTTTTAAATGTATTAATTTAATTCACATTTATTAACTTTCATTCCATTAAACACTTTATAGTTTCTGGGGAGTATGAAAAAAATATGGTCTCTGCCCTAAAGGAATTAAACATCTAAAAAATAGAAGTTAAAGTGCATGTGTGTGTGCATAACCATAATAAAAATTTCTCCAAGAAATGTAAAACCTGAACCAAATGAGTATAAAGTAAGATTGTTAATTCTAACATAGAGCAAAAAGAAAATCTTACAGATAAGGTAACTTTTCAACTGATTTGTATGGGAGGTAATATTTTGAAAGATTAGTGATGGACAGGGAGAACATGATAATCATTAAAAATGTGTTTAATTTCAGAAGAATCTTAAATTATAGGCCATTGGTAAGGTGTAGAGGAAAGTAAATCATCCACTAAAGAATTTAGACTTTATTCTAGAAACACTGGATATTTTCAGATATACTTGAGGAGAACAGCCTAAATAAATTGACATTTTTAAAAGATAGGGTTTCAGGGAGCTGAATGAGAAATGTCTCCAGATCCTACCCTCAGCCCGCATTGCCAGTGTCACCCCAAGAAAAGTAGGATAGTATTGAAGGCCAAAGAGCAAGGGTTTCTCTAGACAACATGACTCTTACACGCGTTACTCGAGTTAGATGATTAGGCTAAGTCACCTCACAACTCTGGGCTTGAATTTCTTCACCTATAAGATGAGAGCAAATGTACTTGGGAGGCTGAGGCAAGAGACTAACTTGAGCCCAGGAATTGGAGGTTGCTGTGAGCTGTGATGCCACAGCACTCTATCCAAGGTGACAGCTTGACACTCTATCTAAAAAAAAAAAAAAAAAAAAGAGAGCAAATGAAATAAATCAGTAAGTTCAGATGTGAGTTCCCAAGGGACATTAGTCCTCTCAGTCGCTCCATGAAGAGTTCCATGGTCTGAAGCAACAGGGTTTTCAAACAAGGGCAATTTTTACTCTCAGAGAACATTTGACAATGCCTAGGGACATTTCTGATTGTCACAACTTGGGGAGAGGAGGCTGCCACTAGCAACTAATTGATCGAGGCTGGAGGGGATGACACGTATACATGCCTATAGGAATAATGTTCAGGCATTTAAAAGAGGGAACTATATATATACATATATATGATTTTTAATTGTCAATTACAAGAATTAATTTTAAAGAATTAGCCAAAAGCCTTAACAAACACCTCACCAAAAAAAGATATGTTTATCTATTTCTTTATATTTATACATACAGTGGAACATTATTCATCTATTTATACATACAGTGGAATATTATTCATCTGTTAAAACAAAATTAAAAATCCTATCAGGTAAACAGCATAGATGAACAGGAGGTCACTTGAACACTAGGTCAAGTGAAATTAGTCAGATGCAGAAATACAAATGCTACTTAATCTCACTTAAATGTGGAATCAAAAAGAGTTAAACTCAGAAATAGAGTACAATGGTGGTTTCCAGGGACTAAGGAAAATGAACAGCTATTAATCAAGGTAACAAAGTTTCAGTATTAGATGAATAAATTCTGGGTATCTAACATGAAGCACAGGTGGTGATGGATGTATTAATTAATTTAATTGCAGTAATCATTACACACATAGTAAAATCATCATACCATATATCTCTAATATTAGAATCTTTATAAGTTATTAGAATCTATATAAGTTAAATATTTTAACAAAGAATAATGTAGACATGAAAAAGTAGCACAGTACATTTTCTTTAACCTCTCCCCACAAAAAGAGGTAGTTGTAGCAGACCTAAAAAGGAGAGCCTGGATGAATAATGTGCTACCATGTGACACATCAGAAGTTTATTCAAAGATGATCTACAAAGATCCCAAATTTGAGATCTAAGAAATGGAAATGTCATTAACCATAACAAGGAATAGACAAAAAAAAAAAAAAAAAAAACTACTTTGAGGATTTATGTCAAAGATAATTACAATTTGGAATATCAGAATAAAAGTGGATTACTCAGCTGATAATTTTAAACAAACCAGAGATGCAAATCTAAAACCATTTCCATCGTGCCTCTGTCTTCTTCTTCTTCTTCTTCTTTTTTTTTTTTTGGCAGTTTTTGTCCATGGCCAGGTTTGAACCCTCCACCTCTAGTATATGGGGCCGGAGTCCTACTCCTTTGACCCACAGGCACCACCTCTAACTTCTTAAGAGTGAATGCAGTTGTTCTGAAGGAAATCAATTTAGCACTGCTAAATTTAGGGTAGAGACAGGACAGAGAAGGATCCAAGAAAGGGAACAACTACATTTAGGACATAGGACATAGGACATTTTCTGACGTAGAAAATAAGTCAGCATGATAAAATTAGAAATCAGGGCAAAATAAAAGAGTGCAATTTTTTAAAAGCCACGGATGGAAGAGATTCAGTGGAACTTAAGGAGTCGTGTAGGATGAAGTCTGTAATGAAAATGCAATATAGGGGACAGTAAAGAAACTTTTGAATCTGATAATGTGGTGTTTCAGATAAGAACAAGATGCAAATTACACTTCACTGAATGGAAAAGCACCAGGTGTTGGCTAAACTATGGCTAGGTCATGCAGTGCAGTGAAAAGAAAATCTTTCTGGAGAAGCATTTTAGGAAAGAAATGTAAGCACGGTTTTAGGCCAACATGAATGTGAAGAATCTAATTGCATGAAGAAAGTTGTAGGGGGAGAGCAGGATGTGAGAGAGACAGAAACAAAGATGGAACAAGATCACAGAGGAAATGAGAACTTAATCAAAAACACAGGTGAAAGTAGGACACTTGCAAAACCAGAGGATTAGGGAGTATAGATACCATTAAGCTTATAAATGAGGTGAAGCCAATGTCAAATTGCTTGCCTAATAACTTCTATCTTCTGAGTGAGAGAAATTCTGGAAAGAATAAGCAATAGGATGTGGATGGAGTTTTGTTATGATGAAGGGAAGATAAGAGATGAATTTGAATACATAGAACTATTCAACTTCACTTACTTCTTTTTCAGGATTGGTATTAACTGGGTATGGATCATGTCAAATCACCAATACCTTAAGCAAACTGACATTTACTAAAGTGGACTCAAAATACAGACGTGGACTCCCTTTCTTTGGGCAGGTAAGATAGCCTTTCAATATAATCATTACTTGGGGCATAAGTCTTTTAAGGAAATTAATTTTAAAATAACAAAATCAAAATTTATTATAAAATAATATTTTAAGAAGAAAAGAAATCATAATTATCAATTTTTATGCAAATAATGACAGATTTAATCAGAGTAGAAAAACAGAATTTCTTTATCTGAGACAAAAAAAGGAAAGAGAAATTCCCAGGAAAATACTATAATACACAAAACCAACAAAGTGTAAGTGTCCAGAATATATTACCTATAAACTAATAGGACTAATGTATACTTCTTTCCCAAGTACAGAGTCCAGAGGGATTTAGTTCACAGGAAAAAAGTCTGTAATGTATATAAAAAGATACTCAAACTCATTGGTCATCAGATAAAAAAAAACTATGAACAATTTACCAACTTAAAAAGCAAATATAGAGTGGCACCTATGGCTCAGTGAGTAGGGCACCGGGCCCATATAGTGAGAGTGGCAGGTGTGAATCTGGCCCCAACCAAACTGCAACAAAAAAATAGCCGGGCATTGTGGTGGGCGCCTGTAGTCCCAGCTACTCAGGAGGCTGAGGCAGGAGAATTGCCTAAGCCCATGAGCTGGAGGTTGCCATGAGCTATAATGCCATGGCACTCTGCCAAGGGTGACAGAGTAAGACTCTGTCTCAAAAGAAAAAAAAAAAAGCAAAGGTAAATATAATCACAAAATCCAGGAAAACAAAGCATAATTTTATTAATTAACTTCCCGCACCTCTATATGTTCTTATGTAGTTTGGTTGTATGCTCTTCAATTGCTTCTTTATAAATCATAATTTTATAATATAATTTATAATACAATTTTATAAAATAATTTTAATAGAAGAAATAAACATACTCTGTCAAGTAGATGATTGAATCGAAAACTGTCGATAGTTTTTAAAATGTTTTCCTGCTTCCAAACGCAATATCAATAATATCAATGTTGGCAAATTTTAGGACTGATAATTAAATTTAGAAAACTACCAATTTTCTTTCACATAAGAACATAAGGTTTTAGGCATTTTAATCTTATTTTGTAATAGCTAATCTTTGAATTAATTGTGTATGGGCAATTTCTTCATTTTATATTTTAAATTTTATACCTCATATTTTATATTTGAATTTGAATTTTATAGTTTCTTTACTCCAATATTTCACTTGACACTGGCAAGAAATTAATGAAAATATAGATATAATTTGGCAAGGTATTTCAGGTAGAGAGAAGATCATGACAAAATTGACAATTTGAAGAATGAGTATGACTTGATCAGAAATTTAAGATAGAAAAGAATGGCAGGGCAGGCACTGTGGCTAACAAATGTAATCCCAGCACTCTGGGAAGCCAAGGCAGGTGGATTGCTTGAGTTTGAGACCAGCCTGATCACAAGCAAGACCCTGTCTCTAATAAAGGTAGAAAAACTATGAGAGTGTTATGGATGGCACCTATAGTCTCAGCTAGTGGGGAGACTGAGGCAAAAAGATTGCTTGATCCCAAGATTTTGAGGTTGCTGTGAGCTATGATGCCACGACACACTACCCAAGGCAACAGAGTGAAACTCTCTTTCAAAAAAAAAGAATAGTCAAGGTCCTAGGTGTGAAATAGCTTTTCAAGATCAAACTAAAAAGTAATCAGTGTGAAGGCTAAAAAAGAAGGTACAGTTGAGCTGACTGAATACATTAAGGTAAGCCAGACAGTTCATATGGTAAGAATTCTGGAATGAGAAGTGAGTACAGGTTTAAGGAAAGGGACATGATCAGATTAACTCAGCCTGAAAAGAGAATGGCTTAGGACAGTGTTTTTTAACCTTATTATCTCACGGTACACTTGAACCTATAGTTAAACTTTAGCAGCACACTTAAATTATGTTGATTTAAAAAAAAGAATACTCTTTCGCTGTCTCTTTATAAACAATGATTTTATAATTTAATTTTTATAGAAGAAATAAAAATATACTCTGTCATCTAGATGGTTGAATTTTTTACTACTGATAGTTTTTAAAATTTTCTTCTGCTTCCAACTGTGATTTGAACTTCTTTCAAAAATAATTTAATTAATGACCAAAATTTCCGTGACACACCAGTTGAAAATCACTCATTTAGAACAAGGATGAAACAGCAAGAGGTTGGACTGCAAAAGATTAAATAGAAAAACTATTGGATACTAGGCCGGTGGTGGTGGCTCCCCCCATAATCCTAGAACTCCGGGAAGCCGAGGTAGGAGGATCACTTGAGCTCAGGTGTTTGAGATCAGCCCGAGCTACAATGGGACCCTATCTCTTCTAAAACTAGGAAAAATTAGCCTGGCATTGTGGTGGGCACCTGTAGTCTCAGCTATTTGAGAGGCTGAAGCAGGAGGAATACTTAAACCCAAGAATTTGAGGTTGCTGTGAGCCAGACTGACTCCACGCCACTCTAGCCTCTGCAACAGAGTAAGAGTTGTCTCAAAAAAAAAAGAAAGAAAAGAAAAGAAAAAGAAAATAAGGAGAAAAGAAAAAAAGAAAGAGAAAAGAATGAAAGAAGGAAAGAAGATTTATAAATGGGGGGAAGTTGTGGTTTTAAAATAGTAGCTGTTAATTAGAAAGAATTAGATAGAATTAAAATATATTTGATGAGTGGTGGAGGTGACAGCACTGGGAGATGAGTTAAAGATAGGCAGTGAAAACTTGTTATATCCTTAAATATCTCAAAGGCATCTTGTGACAGTTGATCGTTTTAAACAGAACATGATTTCAAAGAGTTTTTAATTTTGTTATGTGTCACAAGGACATGCTAGTTTATATTTTAAAATAAAGTCCTTCAATGAGAGATGCATATTTGAATATTCATATGTAAATATTTATATGTGAGTTGCCTTGATGTCTAGAATTTTCTTTAAGATACTCCAGCAAAGAAAAGGGAGCAAGAGGAGACTGAAAGATGAAACAAGATTGGCAAAATAGTGATACTTTTTAAGTTGGATGGTAGGTACATGGGATCATTATACAGTAAACTCCCTGTTCTCTAGAACTCCAGCAACCTGCACTCTCAACAACCAGTGCAAAATGAGACAAGAAAAGTCTCTGTAGGTTTTACTTGGAGTTAAAAATAAGTGGTAGCAAAGTTGAAAAGTGTATTGACTGCTATTGAACTAAAATTATACATTGCATTTACAAAGCTGTTATGTGTATAGTACAGTAAAACTGTGTTTCAGTCAATGAAGTTCATCTTTACTTCTCTTAGTCTGCTTTCAATTAGTGTATTTCAATATTAATATCAAGTCAGTAGAGTTTATGGTTATGGTGTGGTGTAGTATGGGGTGTAGAATTTGTTAGGCCTATTTTTAATAGTAACTCCCAAGTGACATGAAACTGCATTTTCTGGAACCTACCAGTCCCCTTTGGTGCAGGATAATGGGGATATGACTATATTATTCTCTTTATATTTGTGTATGCTTTAAAATTTTTGTAATAGCTATACAATAAAAGAAGTGTTATATTCATCACAGTTCTTTTCCTGAAGTTTTAACAATGTTTTTCTGCTTGGCTAGAGTTTACCTTCGAACGCAGGAACGCTATTTCTTGAATTCTTACATATTAAGAGTTGGCCTGTTCTGTACCTGAAGGACAGCTTGGTTCACACTTTCTTTACTTGAGAATACCATAAGAATTACTCCATTGACTTTATCAACAACTGAATCAATTGTCAGAATCATTGTCTTTTATCAATTAAACATAATCCATAGTCTATTACCTAATGCCATACTCATTTTTTCTTTACTACTAACATGAAGTTATTGCCTACATTCTCATAGGATCCTTTCTTTATCTTTAATGTACAATAATGTTACTAAATATGCCTTCAGAGGGGTCTTTTAGGTCTTTTTTTCCTGGTACAAGTTATACCCTTTCTTTATGGAGAATCATTTTATTTTATTTCAAAAAAACAGAGTTTATAAGTTTATCCCTTATTTTCCTTCCTACTCTATAAGATTTTCAAGAAACTATATTGTTTTGGGTTCAAAACTAATCCACCTTATGTTCCCATTGGAATTTAGTTAAGTGAATTTAAAAAATGAAATAAATCTTATAGTTTTAGTTCTTGTTTCATCTAAATTTAGTAAGAATACTGGGAGGGAGGTATTATTATTTCCATTTTTATAAATATTAATAACACTAAATTTCAAAACGGCTAATGTGGTTAAACTACTTGTTAAGTTATAGAACCTAAATTTGGAAACTGACTCTTAACTTCTAGCACACAAATGCTGGGTCATGTTGGTTTATTTTTGAGTGTTCATTTAACAAAGTATGTTTTCTCCTTTGTAAAATGAGGATGTTGAATTAGTGCATCTCAGAGTTTTTTCCTATAACCCTGTGGTCCTAAATCTTATACACGGTAACACATGAATTCCCATCAATTGGCTTCTTAGTGAACTCTTAGGAGTAGACATCTATTTCCAAGTTTCCTGGCCTCTGTCTGGACCCTTGGACTCTTTCTCACTCTGCACAGCTTTTTCTCCTTGGGTTTCTGTATATTTCTAATAGTTATGCTTCAACTATGCTTCTACTTTATTAATGAGAACATTCCCCATTTTATTTTTATTTCCTTAGAAAAAATGGCATTTGATAAAAAATTTTCAGATGGAAAATTTGTAACAGATTTAGAATGGCCCCCAAACTTTAATTTTTATAGATTATAGAGCCCATCTTTCTGTCTGACCAGCTATCCTTCTATAGTTCCAAATTTCCTGAACCTATAGCCACATCAATGCCAGAGAAAAATATTTACAAGTTTAAGTTGAAATTTTAAGTAATGAAAAATAACATTAAAATGGGAAAAATGAATTAATTAATTTACCTAACTACATTCATTGGCTCATTCAAGTCAGAACTGGTGAAGTAAGAACTCGTGATACTAAGACATTTTGCATAAAAACAGTGTCTCAAATATACATGCATACTTTGGCACAATACATAACCTATCCAATGATGACTAGTTACATTGTTACAATATTCTGTGCCTACGTTTTAACATATAGGGATGCTTCTGTAGTAGTTATGATTGCTAATGGTTTCACCAGAGCAAGATTATTTCTCCCAGGGGTTTTGTGTCAGGGAGGAAACATCAGGGATAGTAATCAGTGTTTGAAAAAGGCTTGCTTCCTTAAACAGTTGGATAACTATGAGTTGGTTTCACTGACCTGGTGCACAAAGCAAAACAATTAATGACATGTAGGATTAAAAACTGGTGTTTGATCAATTTCCATCTTCTTTGGAGCAAAAGTCCTCAAAAACACAGCTTCTCTTTCTATTTCTTCCAAGGTAGTTGTTGGTTATCTCAACTAACTGGTGGGATAAGCTTTGTTCGATGAAAACTATTCAATATTTATCAAATCACTCTGGTGTCCCCTCTCCCCGTTTTTTTCAAGTGATACGCTATTTTATTCAAAACACTTAGAAGAGATAAAAGGAGAAGCAACTAGGGAAAAATGGGGAGGGAGAGCTGTTGGCCTCACTTCTACAGCTGTCACTCCAGAATGTCTCAGAACAGTCTGAAAACCCTTGCTCTAAACAATGGGTGCCCATTAGGATCATATGTGAGGGGCATTTAAAAAGTTATGATGCCTGCACCTTATTCCCAGAGACTGTGATTTAATTGGCCAAAGGAATGCCCTGACCACCAGGATTTTTTTGACCACTCCAGGTGATTCAATGCAGCAGCTAGGATTGATAACCATTGCCCTATCACTGAGAGGTCAGGGTAAGTCTGGACAAAATCCTATTTCTGACAAGAACAAAAATCACACCAAGCAGGGGTAACTCAATGTGGTTGGGTCTTGCCCTTGTTTCTCTGAATTCTCAGGACCAAACAGATCTTTTTTTTAGGATTTTGCTTTACAGAATATTTAATCCATGGTTTTCTTCTCCTGGCAAGGAACTTCATTGTAAATAGTTGTATCAATGAAATGTTCCCAAAGCTCCAGCTATTTTCAATCCACACGCATAGGTTTTTTTTTTTTTTAATGAATTAAGAATACGCCACCCTCAAAATGCCACTCTGGCATATTGACTATTATGAGTTAAAGGCTCTTCTCACCTTTGCACTATTTCTTGAAAGTAGGAGATGCAATTCCCATGTGAAAGAGATCCTCCCTGTCCTAGAAGGAAAGTAACATTCTTATCACCAAGGACAGGCAGTTGAGATTGAGAGAATTCTGTATAGACGTTATTAAAATTAACTTTTATCTTGAAGCCTCTCTAAATAATTCAGTTGCTTTTTTACAACTTACTATTCTTTGTAAGTATTTATGTGTTCAACTATTAGGGTCTCCGTGTCCTTCTAAAGGTTTCCATACTATGTAGAACTTTATTTATTTATTTTTTGAGATGATTTTCACTCTGTTGTCCTGGGTAGAGTGCCCTACATCATAGTTCATGACCACCTCAAACTCTTGTACTCAAGAGATCCTCTTGTCTTAGCCTCTCAAGTAACTGGAACTACAGGCACCTGCCACGATGCCTGAATAATTTTGATATTTTTAGCAGAGATAGGGTTTTGCTCTTTGCTCGGGCTGGTCTTGAACTCCTGAGCTCAAGCAATGCACTCACCTCAGCCTCCCAGAGTGCCAGGATTACAGGCGTGAGCCACTGTGCCTGGCACCTAGAACTTCTATAAAGTAATTTTTTATGCTTTTCTCTTGTTAACCTTTCTTATGTCCACTTATTTGTTGGGCCCAGCTTAAAAAAAAGAACACTAAGAAAACAGAGGTAAAGTTTTGCCAGTTTCCTAAGTCAGTTTCTCATAAGTTACATCTGAATAATGAAACTAATAGAAATAAAATCAAGAATTTCTGAGTCAGGGCAGCCTAGCTATTTATGAATTGGGATATCTGGAAGTTTCGAAACCTCTCCTCTGGAGCATCTTTGGTACTAGTGCCAAGGAGACAAGACACCTAGATAAACCTGGATTTCCTGTAAATTCAGATTATAAACAGAAGTGGAAGGTGGACATTCATCAATAAGAGACCGTGCTAAGTTAGTTTAGTGACCTGCAGAATTTACTAAGAATCAAGCCTTCATAGTCTTCTCTGTGGATAAAGGAAAAATAATGTTATGCAAATCTAGTCATAACAAAAATTTAAGGGTAACTGTCCCCAGATGCCTTGCCACCACATCGGAATGCTGCCTTAAGTAGCTGACATGGTCCTCTGGATGTGATCCAATCAGTCTCAAAATCCACAGACCTTGTGGCTGTACACACATGGTTTTCCACAAAAGAATATTTTTTACATTTTTCCTCTTTCACCCCTCCTGGAGATACAAACCAGAACAGATCAAGTGTATGGGTGTTTTACATAAAGCAGTTCTTGAGAACTCAGTGGAAGAAACAAATCTAAGTGATTATGTTAATTTAAGTAAATTTTCTTAATAATTCATTTGCTGTATTTCTGCAAATGGAAAGAGTTCTCAGAATAATTTGAGTTACCTTTGCTGATAACATTCATCATTTTTTTAAATATTGAGAATTTTATGCCCTAAAGAATTTTTCTTTCCTATGCATTTATTTCCACTCTCTCTTCTCCACTGAAAAAAATGCCCCTAAATTGTAAAACGGCCTGACAGTCAGCTAACTAGACGTCAGCCTTCTTTGGAATGCTGTGCTGTGCTGGGCTGGTGACTTCCATGGAATTCAATTCCTGTTTACCGAGGGCGCCCACTTACTCTATTATCCTATGTTAGAAAGCGAAAAAGGAAAATAATTCAATAGACTCCTACTACTAGGTGTTGAATTCGCTTTTGAACAATATTAACTGCACAGAAAGACTATAGTTAGGCTCAATCTGATTAGCTTCCTTTTTTTCAGTTGAAGAATTAAAGGAAGCAGTAATTCTAGAACTGGGAACGATGGTGCGTTAGCCTCGGGTCCTGCCCTGTGTGCGCCTGGCGGATAACTCTCTTTGACGCGTTGTCGGTCCCCGCCCCGTGCCCATCCTGTTCTGCGTTCTGCACATCTGTCTGTTACCCGCCTGTGTGATTTTTCCCAGTCCTTGTGTCCAGTACCAAAGAACTGAAGCCAAAAGCCAAAGTAGCAAAGCATAAGCAGAAAGTTTGATACAATAAAGTGACGCCCCAAAGAAAGTGGGGGGCAAGTACGCTCTGAAGGGGGTCTGAGTGGGGCCCTATCTGACAGCGGCCTCGGGTCTCTAGGGGTTTCCTTTTCATTTCCCTCTTTTGCATTGTTGTTTTGTTTCCCCAGCCAATGAGAATATTATCCCCGCCCATCTGTGGGAGAGGGGCGAGGGCGTTGTTTTACTTATTTGTACCGACAGGTCAAGGCTTCCAAGCCCACTCCGGTGATCATTTCCCCTGATGAGAGTGTAAGGAGGTAGTTGAGGACGCTGGTGCTCTCTATCTGCGGCAGGGGGCTTCTCCAAACTGAAGTAAACAAGGTGTTTTTGCAGTGGTTACAATCCCAGCTCAGCTACAGCTGTTGTTTTCATTGATCCCCAACCCCAATTCTGTTCCTGTCTTCTGCCCCACGAGTGTTTCCCGACTCTGATCTCCTGGATCCTGCTTAGACTCTTCCAATTAATAACTGAGCCTCTCACTTGGCTTCCGCCCACCCTTCATCTCCGCGCACAGTAAGGAAAGCCTGGCTTGCAAACCCGGCCTAAACTGAGGGCCATTCAAGTAGCTCCGTTTCCTACTTTAATCGTTTGGCTGGCAATAGGAGGCACATACGATAATGGATACCTTTCCAAACATCTATTTGCAAGTCATTCTAGGTTAAGACAGTGACGAGATACTCAAATCTTTTAGGATTGGAGGATCTTTGTAACAATAGAGTCGCAACTGGTAGAGGTGAAATAATAGTAGCCGCCCTGCACCTCCCCTTCCCGCCCAGCCGCGGTAGGGATTTCCTGGCAGGTCGCTAAGGCAAGGAGTTGCTGGAGTAGGTCAGAGTTCAGTGAAAGTTGTCCTTTCTTTGTATCTGCCTCCCGTACCTATGTGGGGAGGCCCCAGCCCTGCAGAGAGGAAAGCGCATGCTTCAGTCACCTTTTCAGAGGGTCACTGGCACAGATCGGTCCTCCACAACGTCAGTTAACCAAGTGAAAGGCAGACATTGCAGGGAAGGAGCTTTCAGTTCTCCTTCTGGTCCTTCAGGCTGAATTTCTGAGCTTATCCCTTAAAGCGAGTTACTTGTGAGAAAATGAATGTGAGTTGGTTGGGAGGGCAGGGTACGGCAATTGGAAAATAACTCTGAGATTGAAATTTAATTGCTCATTCTGGTAAATGAAAGAACATTCAAAGAATAGGGGGAAAAGTGTCCCCATTTTGTGCCCATCATTATCACGCAACACAATTCAAGTAGTGTGCATCATACCAGTGCATTACATTTAGGCTTATACTGAGAATTGTGAAATACGACTTTTTTTTTTTTTTAAAGAGACAGGTTTTTGCTGTCACCAGAGCAAGAGTGCAGTGGTGACATCATAGCTCTCTAGAATCAAACTTTTGGGCTCAAATACTCATTCTGTCTCAGCTTCCGGAGTGAAATATGATGGCTTTTATGAAAAGTAGTTGGTTTTAAAATGCATATTATTTAGGGGGCGGCGCCTGTGGCTCAAAGGAGTAGGGTGCTGGCCCCATATACCAGAGGTGGCAGGTTCAAAACTGCAAAAACAGCAAAAGAAAAAAAAAAAGCATATTATTTAGAAAAATGAAGGAAACCAAATATATTGAGAAAAAAAAAAGATAAGAGGGCAAGTTAAATATGACGGCATAAGGAAACTTCCCCCCACTCCCCAGAAAGGAAAAAAACTACCTAAGGTATGCTAATGTCTCCGACTTGAAGGGCCTGGATCTAATTCCTCTGGGCAGTTTTCCTATTCACATTAAAAATCACATGATCTCTGGTAACACTCTTTGAAAAACCACAGAATGCCAAGAGAAAGGACTGAAGAAAACTTAGAGAAAAGAAAAAACACCAACAAAAGAAAAAAAAAAAAACCCATGGGATTAGAGAACCAGCACAAGTTTTTATGACTGGTTCCTTTAAAAGAATTTTAAAAGAAAACCTAAGACTATCCTCTGCAGCACAACATTTTTCTCAGGAGAATTTGGTTATCTTTCTTCTACCAAAGCATCTCTGTGAGCTCACTGTTATGAGAAATATCTGCTCCACTCCTGCTAATGGTCTAAAATATTTACTTTGAACTAACAATGTGGTTTTGCTTGGGTTGCTTCCAAGTGGAGCATTTTGCAGTTCTCTTGACCGGGGCTGGGTTTGAACCCATCACCTCCAGCATATGGGGCCAGCACCCTACTCCTTTGAGCCACAGGCACCGCCCAGAATGTTGGTTTTGATAGCTTTGCTTACTTGATTATTATTGGCAAAATACATAACAAAGAGTTTTGCTATTTCAATACTTTATAATTAGTATTCTAAATGGAGCCTGAAACACTATGATTCGCCCCGAGCTCTCAAACAGAGAAAAACAAAGACCAGCATCAGGAAGATGAATAAGTTTAATACAGCAGAAGATTCACAGGTGAAGGAAGACATATTTATGTTACTAATTTCCTAGACAGGAAGAGTACGGTGTTTGCCAGTTTTCCCAGTTTGGGGAAATCTCAGAATATTTTTCACACTCATATCACCATCCTAAGGGGTCCCTGCGATTGCTGTGCTCTGTGTCTCATTATCCTGCCAGTATGGACACAGTTAATGGATGATGGTGGGCATTTGACAGCTTGGCCAGTCAGTCCGTAGTTGGGCTAGGGCCTTGGAAGTGACCCAGCATGAAAAGTGTACCCTTTCCCAGGGCCAGTGATGAACTGAGCAGGTTAGACACTCTTTTTTGGAGCTTTGAATATGAGCCACAGAGAAAGTCATGGTATAGACCATTGATTGGGCAGAAAATGAAAAATTCTCAGAGAAAAGAAAATAAGAGAAGTTAAGAGACAGGGGAAGCTGTGAGTGAGGCACCAGAAGTACTGAGGTAGAGAGAAGAAAAAGAAGAATATTAAGCTATTAGTCCATAGAGGCAGGACAAAATAATCAGAGTCACCCAAATGGTAGAGGAAGGAAGTAGGGAACCACACAGGCTTGCTGCAATATGGCAAGATAGACTGAAATGGGAAGGATTTTCCAATTTTCGTTTTTCCATGAAGCCTGGTTATTGTGTCCCAGAATGCATGTATCCTTACAATAAATCCAAATGACCTTCCCTGAACCAAATGCTGGCAACCTAGAGTAGTCCTCCTGACACGGCTTAGCTCCCTGATTAAATTTAGGATACATTTCAAACATTTTCATAGTAATGTAAAATGTAATGTATAATGATTTGATTACCTATTTAATGTGTGCATTTGAAATCACAATTGCAGTAGCAGAATAAATTCCCTGCCTTGGAAACCTTCCACATTCATATATACATTGATAATGGGGAAAATGAATATTTCAACAAGTTATCCAGTTGAGTTCCACCTACCCAAGGACAGGTATATAATTGAGGCTTGATGCTTCCTTCATTCACTTCTGTCACTTCTCTTCTAACATTCCTCTTACTTTATGAAAAAAGTAGATTTCTTGGGTTTCTGAGGAACGTAACCACTTTGCCTCATCAGCACCTCCCCTGCACCCCCTTTTCCATCTCTCTGTATGCCTTTAAGATGCTGATGCTTCCAACTTCCCCTGAGGACATGTCCTCAAAATCTTGCCCTAATAACCCCCCATTGATTGAGATGTTTGCTCATTTACTTGGATTGAAATCTATTATTAATAAGAATCAGCAATTTGCCTGTTTGGGATTGATCCTACTGCAGTTCAAATCTTGTTATTTTGGATGTTGTTTGGATTTTAGTGTGAACAGCCAGAAGCTTTTAGAGCTGGCATTGCAATGAATTAAACATTGCTTGAAATAAGACAGCTTCTTCGCATCAGGTGGGAGAATGTGGAGAAGGGGGTAGGAGTCTTTAGAGATGAATGTGGACCACCACCCTCTTCTGGACAGAATAGGAGGAGCAATCGTGTGTAGATGTGTGAAAAAGTTCTTCAATATTTTCAATGTTCACTTCACCAATACTGTATTTAATGAATGCCTACCGTGTGCAGGCTTACTATGGTCCGGGGGGCCAAACCTCAAGAATGCTTGACATGATTTGTCCCCTTTGAAAACTTACAGACGTGACAGGAAATGAAATTCCACAGAAATGAAGGATAACTTTACTGGTTAATAAAATAAAATATCAATTTACAAGAGAAAAGGGAGTAAGCAGAAGCCACCAGGTAGCAGCAACTGTGAGGCACCGGAAGCACTGAGGTAGAAGAAAAAGCAGTTTTCATGTATTACATTAACTTGGGGAAAGCGCATTATTTCCATTCTTCGTGAGACACTTTTGCTTTAGTTAGATGGACAATGGGAATACACATAAAAGAGGCTGGTCAATAGCAAATTCATGGAAGACCAACAAGCACAAAACAATAAAACTAGATTTCACAGACTGATGAAAAATCAAATCAAAATGTGGTCTCATGCCACTGTATTTTTATAAGAGAGATGTTTTAAGCAAGACCGATCAAGTGCTCCCTTATCTTTTCAAGGTTGGTCTGTCCTTTTTGCTTACTTATCTCAACACTGCATCTCCTGCCTCATGCAGTGCAAACTGGCTTTCACCCTTGACATAGTCAGACCTATAGACAGTTCAGAAAGTGGGCCTGGTTGATTAAAGCCTGTGACACTCTCACACAGGCTTTAAGTCTAAGGCCCAAACCCTGGTTGCATCTTTCACTGTCTGGCAGCTTCCAGGTCTATCTGCCTTGCAAATCACTGCCTTGTACTTATGGGGAACAGAGTACAAGTTATTGGTCAGTGATAATCTGGAGTTCTTGGCCCTAGGGTCGCTGAACAGCACTTCTAACAGTACTAAAATAGACAGTAGAGTTCGTCATCAGGGGAAGGATTGACAGAGAGAATATAGATATGGTTGCGAGAGTTGAAAAAAATTGCAGAAAAAGAGGGAGTGGCTATATTTACAAATTTTACACAATATTTAACTGATAGTTTTTATTTCAGAAAAAAGTTTGCACAATGAAAATTGTGCTTTTGCATTAATTTTGTGTCTTCAGTTGCAGGAAGTTGACATTGCCCTAATAAGAAAAGAATATGGCTTCCCTGCCCTATCTTTCTTCCACCAGCCAGCTAGAGTTGGGCCGAGAAGTTGGGATAATTCCAGCATGGGCGAGCAGGGTGGATATGGTCAAACACAAGGCCACTCCAGGAAAAGATGGCCGTAGAAATGTAAGTAACAATCAGAATGGCTCATGCCTTCCGTGCTGGTGGACAGATTATTGCCTCTCAGCTCAAAACCTGCTCTTCAATGCCCTGCTTGTGATGCTGAATGAGGTCATGCAAACACTTCTTCTTTGCCTGTAGAAGGTCTTGCAGGCACCCTGTAGGAGGAAGGGGTTTCTCTTCTGGCTCTAGTGATTTGTTCTGTATGTGATTGGCAGTGTGTGGGACACCTATTTCAGGCCTGGAGGTTCTCTCACTGCCCCCCTCAACCCACACACACTCCGATAGAGGTTTCCTGTTTTCTAGTTCTGGCCCGTTGTTCCCTGCCTGCCAGCCTCAGCGTGGCAACACAGTGGCCTTCTCCACAATCCATGGTCTGCAAATCATACGTTCTCCAATGACACGTGACCCCAGCCTCATGAAGAGGAATCTCCCTCAAAATGTGTTCCTCTTTGGGGACTCTCACTCAGCCCCAGATTCTTTAGTGTGGGTGAGTGTGTGTTTCTTTGTGATAGTGAATCTCCTGTAAATAGTTAATAATTTTCTATATTCAACCTTCCCTGTTGAAACTGTTGTGTGGTTTCTGTCTCCTGACTGGACCCTCCCTGGTTCACCTTCCAAGCCCTGGGACTCCTCTCTGAAAATGTCTAATAAAGTCAGAATTGGATGTGCCTGTTGAAGAGTCAAAATGATGTTTCTCAGTACAAATTTGTATTGGAGGATGAAATGCTATGACCATGGAGTTGTCCCTATCCTAATGTGATTCAGAAGTTTGGGCTATATATAAAATTAATATATCAATCCATGGCAGTAACTGTATATTCAGATCAGAAGCTGAATAAAATACATGACTGGTGTGATTTGCTGAAATCTTTCTGTGTAGACTCAACTCTTAATTTTAAGTGGACCAATTTATTAAAATAAAAATGATTCATTCCGTTAAAAAAACAAAAGAAACTTTTAGATTCCTCTCTGGATTTTGCCCCTACATCTTTTGCCTAGAATTCATGCTTCCAACAGTCACTGCTTTGATTTCCTTCCCTGCTTTAGGCATCTTCATGTATATTGGCTCCTATGAACATTTCCTTTCCATTATTCTATTGATTTCATGTCACTTGCCAACCCCCAAAAGTCACTGGTCATGTTATTTATTTATTTATTTTTTTAGAGACAGAGTCTCACTTTGTCACTCTCGGTAGAGTGCTGTGGCATCACAACTCACAGCAACCTCCAGCTCTTGGGTTTAGGCGATTCTCTTGCCTTAGCCTCCTGGGTAGCTGCAACTACAGGCACTCACCACAGCTATTTTTTGTTGCAGTTTGGCCAGAGCCGAGTTTGAACCCAACACCCTCGGTATATGAGGCTGGTGCCCTACTCACTGAGCAACAGGTGCTGCCCTGGTCATGTTATTTAATTAAGCTTAAATTTAAATTTATGCAATAAAAGGAAAGGTATTCATTTTTGATTTCCACAATTTACAAGTACAGTATATTGATTAAATTCCAGTTTTTAAACTAAAGATCAGAGTTTTAGGTTTTATATGTCTTTTTACGCTCTGTGTTTTCTCAATTTAAAAAATCACTTCTTACCATGACACTATCGCTAATATGATGTCTATGCTGAGAAATGAGAAATTCCCCCTCTGCCCCTCAGAACAACCATCATACTAACATTGACCTGACGGCAAAGAGCTCTCCCAGCTTTGACGAGAGGCATTTGTGGAAGGCCAAGCAGCTGTAAACATTGTCAGTAACTGGAAGGGATGGGTGCTCTGGGGGAGGCCTTGGAAGCTACGCTTACCACACTCAGCTATTTATGATTATAATTCCATGTCCATATTTTAGCTAGGCAAAGCAATATCTGAAATTCAGAGCTACAGCTAAAAAAGGTCTCATGTGACAGTGAGCCTGAGTTTTGGATAGGCTGGACAACGGGCTCAGACCTGCAGAGTAAGGATGTAGCCCAGCAGGAGGACTTGGACGCTTTGGTCTCCACTGCATTGGACACGGTTGGGCTAATGTTCACCTTTTGCTGAGGATCAGAGCTCCTTGTGTTTCTAGTACTTTCAATTATTTTTTATTAAATCATAACTTTGTACATCGATGCATTTATGGGTTCAGGGTATGGCTTCAATATATATTACTTTTAAAAGGCAACATTATAATATTTCTTGTCAAGCCCAGCCTTTATAATATTATCACCTTGATTTAAATCAATTTAATCACCTTGATTTAAATGATTTCTAATTAGCTTCTCCTAAAATTTTTTTATTATAAATGTGTTGGAAACCCTGAAATAACATATTTTTGTACAAATAATGAGGGTTTTTTTTAGTTCATAGACCAAAGACAGGTATAATTATATTTTCTACTGTATCTTATAATAAACTTAAAGCTATAGAGGTCTGTAACAGATAAGTTCTCTAATATTTCATTACCACAACTAAAATCAGCTCTGGCAACTCTACTACAAATTACATATCTTCACTTAGAACAACCACAAAATTTTTTTCAGAATAATTATCATAGTAGAAAAAAATCTTCAAAGTTAATCTTAATGTTAAAGAAACAATTCATTGTGGAGAAAGCACTAGAGTAAGGTCATAAGAATTAAATTCTCAGTTGGATTTTCTTGCTGTATGTCTGTAGTGATGTTATGTAAGACTCAATTATACCATCCGTAAAATGGGGCTAACGATTGATGTCTTCTTTCATTCACAAGATTCTTATAAGGAAAACATAGAAAAGGGTGGGAATTACTTTGAACTTTTATGAAGAAAATCTATGTACTATTAAAGTTTTGCAATGTCATATTATAATATTACCATCTATAATTTTTTGCTTATCAATTAGTATGTCTGATTGAATATTTATAGTTTTATTCTGAGGCAACCACCACAAAAATTTAACTTGGACGTGATAAAAATCACATTGGAAGTTGACTTTAGAATTATAATCGCACGTCACCTCTTTGTTACATGCAGTGAAAGGCAGACTAAAGTTTTTTTGATCAATGATTCAGCCTCTGTCATGGGATTTGTGCAATTTGAAGTCTATACTGGTTAAAAGAATTTGTCAGAGGCTTAGTGACAGAATGAAGTACCCTTCAGAAAAGAGTAAGTGAGGAAAATCAGAGAGAGAGATTTCAAGAGTATCCATCCGCAATTACACAGGCTCTCTGCCAAGGGCAGAGGTGTTCAGAGTGGAGGGTAAGTTCAGGACACTGTTCCCACATGCAGTCTTTTACTAACTCAGGAATCACTGAATCTCTCTGGCATAGGTTTCTTCATTTGGTCCCTTCTCTTTTGATGCATTCTCTGGAACCAAGACAGAGATCACGAATTCTGTGGGTGCCATGGCATACTGAAACGGTATTCAGTACTGAAAAGGCTGGTGACAGTGTTCTGTACAGTGTATAGTTTGAGAGGGCAGCTAAACAAAATCCACAGCCATTAGGTCCTGTTCCTGACTCTGCTATGCTCTAGGGGCAGCTTGTGACTGCAGTAAACTTCCTCTGACTTTGCCATAGTTCCCCATAAAACTGACTCTGTAACGTTTGACATCTGCCTCCTCTGAGCAGAGTTTACAAGGACTAATGAGACCATGCTGTCAAAGGCCAGACCTTTTAATAAAACCTGCTTATAAGCAAAGCATCAGTGGGCAGGTCTATAATTAAAGTCTGACCCTTTGTCTGGGGCAAATGCTCCTGAAATGGGTGACATCATTGCCACATGTAAAAAGAATATTTTGCTGGAAAAGTGAAAATGATTAAGAAGGAGGAAATTAGGCCTTTGAAGAAAGGTGCAGAGATAAGGAGACAACAGCTCCACATGGAGAAAGCAACGTTCTTTGATAAGAAGGAATCTTGCATGGAAGTGAACATGCGTCCCGTCCACTGGGGACAGAAGATGCAAGTCCGAGTCCATCAGAATGGTCGATAAGACATGAAAAGTGTAGAGAAGTGATACTAGAAAAACAGGCACTATACACGTTTTTAGTTTTATATAAAACAGACTTGTTTCTAACTTGGTGACAATTGTGCAGTCAGGCGGCCATTGTCTCTAGAAGCTGCTTTAACTTTTCTAAAGGTAAAATATGTTTTCTGAAGTGGAGGATATTCAGAGAGGATTTTTTTTTTCTGCTGAGATATGAATCCTATTTCCTGTCTTTCTTACACTCTCCATATGACCTTTCTCCCTAGGTTCCTCTTCTGCCTTTAAAAAAAAAAATCTGGGGCGGCTCCTGTGGCTCAACGAGTAGGGCGCCGGCCCCATATACCGAAGGTGGCGGGTTCAAGCCTGGCCTTGGCCGAACTGCAAAACAAACAAACAAAATAGCCGGGTGCTGTGGAGGGCGCCTGTAGTCCCAGCTACTCGGGAGACTGAGGCAAGAGACTCGCTTAAGCCTAAGAGCTGGAGGTTGCTGTGAGCGTGTGACGCCACGGCAATATACCCAGGGCAATAAAGTGAGACTCTGTCTCTACAAAAAAAAAAAAAAAAAAAATTGAAAGCTAAAGAAAAAATTTATAGTAAAAATAGAATATTTAATTTCTAAAAAAAAAAAAAAAAGAATACTCCTTGACAATGTCTACCGAAACATTTGTAAGTATTAGATTCCTAAAAACAACAAATGATTACGAACATGACAAAACCTTACTAAAAGTTGTTGCCTAGCTAGTAATTACTTAAAACATTAAAATAAGTAATTTGATGATTAAGTCTGAATTTAAAAAAGTAATATTTCAAACTTCTTCATAAAAACTATTAAATCTGTAACATCAGATAAATTACATATTAAACTAAGCAGACTCCCTGGTTCCCTTTTAACTTTTTGACTTGCACTTACCTCCCCTCATATGATGATAGGTGAAAATGGAGGATGATTACAAAAAATATATGTATATACATGGGTGGTGCCACTGGCTCATTGAGTAGGGCGCTGGCTCCATATACCGAAGGTGGCAGGTTCAAGCCCAGCCTCGGCAAAACTGTTAAACAAAAAAATAGCCAGGCGTTGTGGCAGGCACCTGTAGTCCCAGCTACTCGGGAGGCTGAGGTAAGAGAACCGCCTAAGGCCAGGAGTTGGAGGTTGCTGTGAGCTGTGTGACACCATGGCACGCTACTGACAGCAGTAAAGTGAGACTCCGTCTCTACAAAAAAAAAAAAAGAAAGAAAGAAAGAAAAAATATATATATAGTTGATACTGCCCTAAGATCTACAATATCTCTGACCAAAGTATTTCCCAGTGCACTGTTTGTAAAACTCATCAAATCTCTGGAGGAAATTGCCCCTCTCCCAAACTCAAACTATGCCTTTTTGCCACTCCAAATTGATTTTACAGATTTGCCTCCAGATTTCAGCTTTTCTCTCTGTTGGTTGTGGTTTAATGGATAGACTAAATGTTGTTTAACTAATATTGCTAATATTGCAAGAGTGGTTAAACAAATTAGTAACTGATACTGTCTCATGTTTTAATTCCTTTATGAATTGAGTCAGATCAGTGGACTCGTTTTAAACCACTTGCTTACAAAGGCTGTAGAATACTTATTTAAATTTCATAAACCATGTCATCCCCAATCCTCTGGGCAAGTGAAATGTAAAAATCTAAAAATAAAAATGATTTTGAAAAAGTCTGTCAAGGCTCGGCGCCTGTGGCTCAATGGGCTAAGGTGCCAGCCATGAACACCTGAGCTGGCGGGTTCGAATCCAGCCCGGCCCACCAAACAACAATGACAGCTGCAACCAAAAAAATGGCCTGGCGTTGTGGTGGATGCCTGTAGTCCCAGCTACTTGGGAGACGGAGGCAAGAGACTTGCTTGAGCCCAGGAATTGGAGGTTGCTATGAGCTGTGATGCCATGGCACTCTATCCAGGGTGACAGCTTGAGGCTCCATCTCAAAAAAAAAAAAAAAAAGAAAAAGTCTGTCAAAATATTGGACTTAAATAGCCAGAAGCATTACCTTTGGCCCTTGTAAAATCTGGAATACTCCAATTAGAAGACATGGTTTAACCCCTTCTGAAACAGTGTTCTGTCATCCCATGCCTACCTGGCACATAGAAACCTATTTTTGTACTGACTGAACACGATGGAGATTTAGAGGAACAATTCCATATGGTGACCGGCGACATAGAGATGCTAACCAATATGCTCGGGGCATATTATCAGCAGGTGAATAGAACACAGCCTCCACCAACTGATGGGCCTTGTCATCCTGTTTGACCGGGAGATCACATGTACATCAAAGTTCTTAAAAGAAGACATGTGTTGTCACCTTGCTGGGAACGCCTCTAAAAAGTGCTGTTAACCAACCACGTGTACTGTCATGAAAATGAAAGACAACCTCCTGGATTCCTATGAAGCTCGCCACACTACAGCGACAATTAGAGAATGGCCCCTACAGGTGACCTGAAAGTAAGGATTTCCAGGGCCAGTTCT
>CAUYON010025163.1:0-12348 GCA_963573935.1 Arctocebus calabarensis | reverse complement strand
TGGCTAATTCTAAAGAAAACAAAAATAGTGGCTAATTCTTCAGAAAGAAAATAGCGACTAATTCTCACACAAATTGGATTTCATTTTGACCAAAGTACATTACTTAAACATTAATTTTTAATTCAACTTGTTAATATGTTGCTTAGGATATTGTATCCTTATTTATAAGTGAAATATGTTTGTAATTTCCCCTTTATAATAATTTATTTTCTCCAATTTTAATATCAATTATATCCAGATTAAGTAGAATGATTTTGAAGTATTTCTTCTTTTTCTAATGTTTATAAGATTTAGTGTGATCTGTTTTTATGAAATTATCTTTTACTTTTATTTATAAATATTAGTTGTCTATTTTTTGAGACTTTGGGAAAAAAAAGAAGTTAACTGATGACTCCATACTGAGTTTCAGAGTCAAAGCATTCTATTATAGACAAACTCTTATCTAACAATGTGAATGTCACTTTCTTTGAATTATTATTATTGCTTAATATTTCAATGCAGCAATCATCTGATTTCTTTTCTGAATGTATTTATCTTCATTTTATTCCTTTTTTCTTTCTTTTCTTTTTTTATTAAATCATAGCTGTGTACATTAATGCAATCATGGGGTACAATGTGCTGGTTTTACATACAATTTGAAATATTTTCACTGAAATGGTTAACACAGCTTTCATGGCATTTTCTTAGTTATTGTGTTCAGACATTTATATTCTACATTTAGTAAGTTCACCTGCACTCTTCTAAGATGCACCGTAAGTGTAGACCCATCAATTACTCTTCCTCCACCCATCCTCCTCCCTTCCCTCCCCACCTTGCCTCTTTCCCCATATTCTTGTGCTGTAATTGGGCTATAGCTTTCATAAATTACTATAATTGGATTATAGCCTTCATATGAAAGTTATAGATTAGTTTCATAGTAAAGAATATGGGGAAAGGAGCAAGGGAGGGGGGAGGATTAGTAGAGGGAGGGTAACCAGTGGGATCACACCTACGGTTCATCTTAGAAGGGTACAGGTGAAACTTACTAAATGTAGAATATATTTGTCTTAACACAATAACGAAGAAAATACCATGAAAGCTATGTTAACCAGTTTGATGAAACTATTTCAGATTGTATGTGAAACCAGCACATTGTACCCCATGACTGCATTAATGTACACAGCTGTGATTTAATAAAAAATAAATTAATTAATTGAAAAAAAAGAACACTATAAATTAGTTTCATAGTAGGGCTGAATACATTGGATATTTTTTATTCCATTCTTGACATACTTTGCTAAGAAGAATATTTCCCAGCTCCATCCATGTAAACATGAAAGAGGTAAAGTCTCCATCTTTCTTTAAGGCTGCATAATATTCCATGTTATATATACCACAATTTATTAATTTATATGTATATATACCACAATTTATTAATCCATTCATGGGTCGATGGGCACTTGGACTTTTTCCATGACTTAGCAATTCATTCTTTATGAGGTTTTTGTTTTTGTTCTTATCTTAAACATTGTTATTGTTATTAAATTTTAAGCCTTTTTAATTCTGTAAAGGCAAAAAGTGGAAACCTAATAAATACATGTATATGTAAAAATAAAAATAAGTAAATAAATAAAACGTGGAAACAAGGCTAAATGTGGCAGGATAATAGTGGTTACAAATTACAGGTATTTTTTCTGCATCTTTAATTCGTAATGTTTTTATTTTCTTTAATTAATTTTTTTTTTTGAGACAGAGTCTCACTATGTCGTTCTCAGTAGAGTGATGTGGCATCATAGCTCATGGCAACCTCAAACCCTTGGGCTTCACCGATTCTCTTGCCTCAGTCTCCCAAGTAGCTGGGACTACAGCAACGCCTGGCTATTTTTTTGCTGCAGTTGTCATTCTTGTTTAGCAGGCCCAGGCCAGGTTCAAACCAGCCAGCCCGGGGTATGGGCCAGTGCCCTAACCACTGAGCTACAGACTCCGCCATATTTTTCTTTCTTTTTCCTATAATCAATGCCTTACATTCGAAGTCCGGAAAAGAACTCAAAACTGATAAATCCAAACAAAAGGTACTCTTCAATTCCTCACATCACAGAAGCCGACTTCCAATAAGAGATATCCCTAACCCATACATTTTTTTGTTTACTATCAACCGTGGGTGGCTGTTTATAAGCAGCTACTAAATCCTGCCAGAGAAAAGCCTGGCTGCAAACAGCACCTGGTGGAAAAACAAAACTCCCAGTCTAGAACCAAGATCAGTATGCAAGGTCAATATCATAGAGAAGTACACAGAAAGATTATAGGCTAAAGGTTTGTAAGAAACGTTGCAGGGCAGCACTCGTAGCTCAGTGGGTAGGGAGCTGGCCCCATATGCCCAGTCTGGCAGGTTTGAACCCAGCCCAGGCCTACTAAACAACAATGACAACTGCATCAAAAAAATAGCTGTAGTCCCAGCTACTAGGGAGGCTGAGGCAAGAGACTCGCTGAAGCCCAAGAGTTTGAGGTTGCTGTGAGCTATGACGCCACAGCACTCTGTCTCAAAAAAACAAAAAAAAAAAAAGAAAAGAAATATTGCAAATCTTTCAGTCTATTTTAGATGAGATTGTGAATATTTTACAATAGAAGTATCATTAAAACTATCATGACTTTCTGTGATTATAAAAACATTGCTGGCTTGGTGCCCATAGCTCAGTGAGGATATCGGCCACATACACCGAAGCTGGCAATTCGAGCCCAACCTGGGCCTGCTAAACAATGACAACCGCAACCAAAAAATAGCTAGGTGTTGTGGTGGGTCCCAGCTACTTGCGAGGTTGAGGCAAGAGAATCGCTTAAGCCCAGGAGTTTGAGGTTGCTGTGAGCTGTGACACCATTGCACTCTACTGAGGGCAACATAGTGAGACTCTGTCTCAAACAAATAAACAAACAAAACATTGCAGCTGGGCAACACAGTACACGCCTATAATCCTAGCTGTCCTTGTACTCTGGGAGGCTGAGGTGGGAGGATTCTTTGAGTTCAGGAGTTCAAGACCAGCCTGTGCAAGAGCAAGACCCCCCCCATCTATATTTCTACCAAAAACAAAAAAATTAGCAAGGCATCATGGTGTATGCCCGTAGTCCCAGCTACTTGGGAGGCCCAGCTACTTGGGAGGCTGAGGCAGGAGGATCATTTGAACTCAGGAGTTTGAGGTTGCAGTGAACTATGAAGATTCCACTGCACTTGACCTTGGGTGAGACGCTGTCTCAAAAAGAGAAGTTGCTAGATAGTAAACAAATGATCTTCAGAAAATAATTCTTAATGATTAAAGCATTTACACAGTTCAATGTTTGTTATGTACAGTAAAGCTAGGCTGGTTTTGTAGTCAGTCGTGTTCTAAATGTTCAGGATCCACTTAGAGAAAAACATAAGACAGATACTTGCCAGATCATTGACTAAAACTAAGATCCTTACACATCTCCAGTGCAACCACGTTTTCAAGTGCATTGTTTTGCTGATAGAATATTTATTGATATTCAAGGTCAGATGGTAGCTCATGCCTATAATCCCAGCAAGGAAGACTGCTTGAGGCCAGGAATTAAGAGTTCACAACCAGCCTAGGAAACAGAGAGACTCTCTCTGTACAAAAATTTTTTTAGAAATTAGATGGACATGGTGGCTCAAACCGGTGGTCCTGCTACTCCGGAGGCTGAGGCAGGATTGCTTGAGCACAGGGTTTTGAGGCAACACGACCTATTAATATAACTGTGCCACTGCATTCCATCCTGGGTGACAGGGCAGGACTCTGTCTCTAAATAAGACTAAACATTATATTCAAATTGAGGGATGACTGGGGCTGAGTGATACCCCCCCCCCATCCAAGCCTTAGTTAAAACTGGAGCCTTCTTCTCTTCTTGTCCTTACATGCCAATCCCAAATCCTTTAACCATAATGTGCTAGAGTTTTCTATTGTGCAAAAGATAATATAAGTGAGCATAAGAATTGGACAGTTAACATATGTGTAGAACATTTTAAAAGAACGTCTATAATCACGGGCAGCATAAGTGGCTCAAGTAGTAGGAGATAGGCCCCATATATGGAGGGTGGCGGGTTCAAGCGTGGCCAAGGCCAAAACTGTAAAGAAAAAAAAAAAAGAATGCCTGCAATCACTAATTACGCAACTAATCAACTAGTAATATCATTGCTTCAGAATGAGAAAAATCTACCTACTTTCTAAGATCTTTAAGACTATGTTGACAATTATAAAATTGAAAGTTTACAATCTTAGCACTCTGGAGGACCAAGGTGAAGGGACTGCTTGCACTCAGGAGTTCGAGACTAGCCAGAGCAACAGTGAAACCCTGTCCCTACTAAAAACAGAAAAACTGGGTGGCGCCTATGGCTCAGTGAGTAGACTGCTGGCCCTATATACCGAGGGTGGTGGATTCAAACTCAACCCCCGGCCAAACTGCCAAAAAAAAATAGCCGAGCATTGTGGTGGGCGCCTATAGTCACAGCTACTTGGGAGGCTGAAGCAAGAGAATCGCCTAAGCCCAAGAGCTGGAGGTTGCTGTGAGCTGTGTGATGCCATGGCACTCTGCTAAGGGCGATAAAGTGAGACTCTGCCTCTACAAAAAAAAAAAAAAAACAACAACAGAAAAACTAATCATGTGTCAGAGCTAGCACCTGTAATTGGAGCTACTGGGGAGGCTGAGGCAAGAGGATCACCTGAACCCAAGAGATTGTAGTTGCTGTGAGCTATGATGATAACCATGGCACTCTACCCAGGGCAACAGTGAGACTGTCTTCAAAAATACAAAAAAGAAAAACAAAATCACATTACTGAGAGGAAAATGTAGAATTTGCTAGATAGGGGATTGTTTTCTTATAAAACATCTTTTTTGAACTTCCTACCTTCTTGTTATGATAACCACTGCTAGTCCAGCTCTTAAACGTGAGGCCGAAGCAGGTGGATTGCCTGAGCTCACAGGTTTGAGACCAGCCTGAGCAAGAGCAAGGCCCCGTCTCTAAAAATATTAGGTCAAAGGGGGTGGACTGTCTGAGCTCACAGGTTTGAGACCAGCCTGAGCAAGAGCAAAGCCCCATCTCTAAAAATAGCAGGTACCTGTAGTCTTAGCTATTTGGGAGGCTGAGACAAGAGAATTGCTTGAGTCTAAGAGTTGGAGGTTGCTGTGAGCTATGACTCCATAGCAATCTAAAAGGGCGACAAAATGAGACTGTCTCAAAAAAAACAAAAAAACTTGTGATAACACAGTCAATTTTATTAGGACCCATTTTGCGGCAAATTTTAGAAAAGTATGTTCAGCTCCGTAAGATGCTCTTGTGATAGCAAAAAACAAACATGATATTTCATGGGGTATCGATTTTCATAAACTCACTTTGTTTGAGACACAGTCTTGCTTTCTCACCCAAGCTGCTGTGTAGTGGCATGATCATGGTTACTTTTAACATGTTTATCTTTATGTACATATGTACACACTACATGTGCATGTACTCATCTAGGTAAATGATTGTACTCTCCTAACAAAGGTAAATGATAAACATACATTTCATTGATGTTTGGCGTCTTCAGAGAATGATCTACATGGTCCACTAAGAGTTAACAAATACGGCAGCGTCCGTACTCAGTGGGTAGGGTGCTAGCCACATATTCTGAGGGTGGCAGGTTCGAACTCACCTGGGGCCAGCTAAACAGCAACAACAACAACAAAAATAGCTGAGCATTTTGGCGAGCGCCTAGAGTCCCAGTTACTTGGGAGGCTGAGGCAAAAGAATGGCTGCAGCCCAGAAGTTTGAAGTTGCTGCAAGCTGTGACACCACAGGACTTTACCCAGAGAAACAGTCTCAAAAAAAAAAAAAAAAAAAAAAAAGAGTTAATAGTTCAGAAATTAAGTTTCAAAACTCAAAAGAGGCCAGGCTCCTGTAGTCCCAGCTACTAGAGGGGCTGAGTGAGGTTGGAGGATTTCTAGAGCCCAGAAGTTAGAGGCTGCAGTGAGGTAAGATGGTGCCACTACACTCCAGACTGAGTGACTAACTGAAGCACTGTCTCAAAAAAACAAACAAAAAACCTTAAAAGGATTTTTTTTTTTTTTTTTAGCCGGGGTTGGGTTTGAACCTACCACCTCCAGCATATGGGGCCGGTGCCCTACTCACTGAGCCACAGGCATCACCCAAAAGGATCATTTTTAAAAAAACTCGCTCTGGTGGAAATGAAGGTAGAAGTTGAGCGCACCCTAAAACAAGCCACCTCTTGCTGCACTGGGGACCACAGCCATCACCAGCCACGGGGGAAGCAGAGGGGGTAGAGATTGAGCCCCCTTGTCTGAGAGGAGTCCTGGAACCAATTCCCCATGGGTAGTGAGGGACAAGTGTCTCAGAGGCCATTGTCCCTGCCTCTATACTGGACAAGGCCAGTGGTCCCAGTTTTCATTCTGATACCATTTCTCCCAGCAAGGGGGGATTAAAAAAATAAAAATAAAAATAATAACCCATTTCAAAAATAGATGTTAACAAAATTTAAGGCGTGAACTAACACCTCTGAAATTTATTCTTGTTTCACTTGAAAATAGGAACATAGCCGGGAGCAGTAAGCCTATTTAATCCTAGAACTTCGGGAGGCCGAGGCAGGTGTATCACTTGAGTTCAAGAGTTTAAGACCAGCCTGAGCAAGAGTAAGACTTCATCTCTACTAAAAATACAAAAATTAGCTGGGCGTTATGCCACAGCCTATAGTTCCTGCTACTCAGGAGGCTGAGGCAAGAGGATTGCCCAAACCCAAAATTTTGAGATTGCTATGAGCTATGACACCACTCCACCCAGGGCCACAAGTGAGAGCTGTCTAAAAAATAAATAAATACATACATACATAATAATCATGAGTCTAATACAATCTGTTTTGAGGAGGGGTCTCCCTCCTCAAAATACTTTCCATCAATGATACTCTCATCACTTTGCAAAGAGGAACTCTTCTATTGCTTATTTAGACGAGTTTTAGAAATTAAAGAAAAAAACTAAAATATGAAATACTGAAGGTAACAGAGTAAAAGTATTATAAAACTAAAAGTGATTGTCTATCCAGTAAAATTCCTTCCAATCAACATGCTAACTTTATCTAATTTAGCTCAGCAAAAATAAGTGTAAATTGGCTAGGCATGGTGGCTGGAGCCTGGAATTCTAGCTGTCTGGGAGGCAGAGGCAGGAAGGTCTTTTCAACTATCTTGCATATGGTTTTGTTGTTTGTTTGAGTCAGAGTCTTATTCTGTTGCCCAGGGTAAAGTGTCCTGGCATCAGCCTCTCTCTCAGCAACCCAACTCCTGAGTTTAAGCAATCCTTTTACTTCAGCCTCCTGAGTAGCTGGGACTACAGGCACCATTACAACACCAGGCTAATTTTTCCTGTTTTTAGTAGGGATGAGCTCTTGCTCTTGCTCAGGCTGGTCTGGAACTCCTGCACTCAAGCACCTTGGCCTCCCAGAGTGCTAGGATCACAGGCATGAGCCACCTCACCCAGTCTGGTATATTGTTTTGTACAAAGTACAGGCTTTAATTTAAATTTCAAAAATTCAGAATGAATGACTGAATAAAAAGTCAGTTTTCTAAAAGTACTTGTTATTCTAATAGACTAGGAATAAAGAACCCGAAAACTAAAAATCATGAATGCTCAGTGTAGCAATGAGTCGTGATAAATACTCAGGTTTAAACTCTAGTGACTTACATGGTCTCATGCTTTGAAATGACTCTGGCCGGGCCCAGCAGGTGGATAGCCTAAGCTCACAGGTTCGAGACCAGCCTGAGCCAGAGCGAGACCTTGTCTCTAAACAATAGCCAGGCATTGTGGTGGGTGGGTGCCTATAGTCCTTGCTACTTGAAGGCTGAAATAAGAGAATAATTTGAGTCCAAGAGTTTGAAGTTGCTGAGACCTGTGACGCCATAGCACTCTACCAAAGGTGACAAAGTGAGATTGTCACACAGCTTATAGCAACCTCTAACTCCTGGGCTTAGGCAATTCTCTTGCCTCAGCCTCCCAAGTAGCTGGGACTACAGATGCCCACCATAACGCCCAGTTATTCTTTTGCTGCAGTTTGGCCGGGGCTGGGTTTGAACCCATCAACCTCAGTATAGGGGTCCGACCCACTGCAACTGAGCCACAGACACCGCCCATATAAATTCTTACTATTTACCCTCAGGCAATACTTTTTAAAGAAAGGACTAACCTGTGGCTAAAATAAATTATTGGCAGTTAAATATAATTAGAGATGCTGGGCTTTTAAAAAATTCTCTGAAATCGTCTCAGCACAGTAGATGCGGCGCCAGCCACATACACTGAGGCTAGGCTGGTGGGTTCAAACCCAGCCAGGACCAGCTAAACAAGGACAGCTGTAACAAAAAATAGCCAGGCATTGTGACAGGTGCCTGTAGACTGATCTACTTGGGAGGCTGAGGCAGGAGAATCATTTGAGCCCAGGAGTTGGAGGTTGCTGTTGAGTTGTGATGCCACGGCACGCTACCCAGCTTGAGGCTCTGTCTCAAAAAAAAAAAAAAATTAATTAAAATAAATAAATAAATATATAAAAGGAAAAAAAAGAAAATCTCAACTCAGCACCTGTAGCTCAGTGAGTAGGGAGCCAGCCACATACACTGAAGCTGGTGGGTTTGAGCCTGGTCAAGGACTGCCAAACAACGACAACTGTAACCAAAAATAGCCAGACACTGTGGCAGGCACCTATAGTCCCAGTTACTCAGGAGGTTTAAGCAAGAGAATCGCTTAAGCCCAAGGGTTGCAGGTTGCTGTGAGCTGTGACGCTACAGTACTCTACTGAGAGCAACATAGTGAGATTTTGTCTCAAAAAAAAAAAAATCTCTGAAATCTAAGTAACTATGCCAACATTTGTAGCTGCCTGTATACACACACACACACACACAATCAGACTATGGTTAAAGGAATAATGTTATAAGCCTTAACGTTACAATAAAGCCCAATTAATTTTAACTCAGGTCTCCTATGGTTATCAACAGAAGTAATAAATGTGGAATAGGTGACTTTCCTACATAAATACTTCTCCTAACAAAGACAAACGGAAAGTAAAGGGCAGTAGGCAGATTTGAATATAGGGGCTAGTACGGAAAATAAAGGTAAAGCTGACTGATTCCTGGTTCCTATCAACAAAGGACAGTTCAGCTCACCTGTGTCCATCTGTGAACAAGTGACAAGTCATCAAGACAGTGTTTGGATAATCCATGTCAGAAAATATTTGGACCTGAAATATTCCAGATTGCTGAAGTAAAGATAAAATCTTGAGTTGCCAGAATAGTGCCATAGTTCATTTTCCTTTGTTGGCTAAAGATTGATGATAGTTAGAAATACTTAGGAAGGTATAGGATAACTACCTAAGTCTCTATTCACCTAATAGCTTTTCCACTATATAAGCTGAAAGATTCTTCTTTCAAGGACATATATAAAGATATGGAGTGGCTCAACTTCGTACTTAAATTCCAGTGCTGTATCTTGGCACTTTCAGAATCATTATCAAACATGACAGCAAGAGATAATCTAGAGACCACAAAATTAACTTCTAATTTAGCAAAAGGCCTTTCTTAAAAATTAGCACATACTATCTATAATTAATACAAATATATAGATGGATAATATAATCATGAAATATTTTGCACTAAGCTGGCTTTCATCTCTGGGACTCCTACACCAACAAGGATTGCATGAATATTTACCATTTTAAAAAAATACATGAATGTTTAGGTCAAAGTTGTAGCACAATTTTTCACTTATTTTCTGGACTAAAACAGATCATAATCTTTCATTTCATTTTTGCATTCTTCTCAGTATTAATCTAATGCATATTACACCTATATCTCAGTGCTTCTAAAGTTTATTGAATGACATGTTAAGCCTCTCACACTTAGGATTTTTTAATCCCAAAGTGACTATGACCTGTGATTCTTCAGACTAAATACCAAACAATATAATAAGAAAATACACAGGATTTTTCTAAATGGTGACCAAAGTTGTATTTGCTGTAATGTTAATGATCAAATGAAACTCTGGCCTACTCCATGGCCACAGACTGCACTATCTTCCAGCCACTTTCCTTACAAATGCACACAGAAAGTCACAAGGAAGATTCCGGGAGCAATTCAAAGCAATCTTCCCTAGGGGAAAAACAACAGCTGAATAGTATGCCTGTGTTTGAAAAGTTTCATTTAGCATCATGCTGCTGTATTTTGAGTAAAATACTAATGCTCTTTTATCCAGAGATCATGCATTGTGTTATTTTCCAAACTTCACCTATAAGAAACACCATATAGAGGTACAATGCCTTTTAAAGTCTTTCATTCCATTAATTTCCTTTTGGTAAAAATAAATTTGTGAATAAAAAAGTTTTCCTCGGCTGGACAGTATTTAATTCTAGAAATTCCTGCACTGTCTTATAGACTCTAAAATACAGCATGGAAAACATAAAAACAGTAATATCCTTTTATAACTGTCACCACAGGGAGAGAGGAGTGAAAGTTAGAAAAATATACAAAGCATTGAAAGGCTGGATATGTGGGGGGGGGGGCGGGGGGGGCGGGGGAGGGTTTCACGAGGTTCTAGGCAAGCCCTTTGAAGACGTCACCTCACATACATAATGTTACAGCAGTCAGCACAGGCCTCCTGCTTTCCTATTGGTGAGCACCGTGTCAGCCGACATCAGAAGATAATCATCATTGGCCAGACAATTACAACTAGAGCAACTAGCCTCCACACTGCTGTTAGCACAAACCTGGCAGGCTGCTGAAAGAAAAGCGGGCAGTGTGAACCCAACTTCCCTTCTCACTCAATGAATTTTATGTTACCTTACCAATCACTAGGTGATTTTGCTCCCTTACTAGCAGCTCTTCTAAATTAAGTCAGAGATTAGTGAGAATCATAAAAGATCAAAATGTCTCTATTTTCAGTGTAAAATTATAAGAGCTTTCCAGTGTAAAACTGGAACTTTAAAATGGTATTTGGAGGTAAAAGCGGAAACTTTCCTTTCCTCTACCTGGCAATAATAAATTCTTATTTACCAGATAGTATTACCCAGGGCATTTTCAACTGGACATACAGTTTCAACCTAAGGGTCAGAATGATTCTCCAAGGCAATGTTTATTACTTCACATTTCAATTGTTATTCTAATCATGTGTGTGTGTGTGTATAATTTGGCTGGAAAAGTAAAAGGTCTACAGTACTTATTTCATGTCTAGGTCAATGAGTATCAGGTTAATCATTCACTAAAGCAGCAATAAACTTGATTAATTAGCATCAGTTGAACCCCTGTATAATATAGTGTTTATACAAATACCACTCCAAAAATGGGGCCCCAATTCATTAACTCCTGCTATGGTTATCAAGTATAGAATATGTTTAAAAAACTATCCTTATTTCAGTTCCTCTTAAATAATGCTAGTTCGTGCAGGTGGCATACTGGCAAAACACCACTCCTGGCCCTCCTCACAATTCTTCAAAAGCCAATGTAGCTCATTTTTGAGATAAGGTTCTTAAAATTATCCCTAAATTACCAAGTTTTGTTTGATACTAAGATCTAAAGACAATTACAAATAAATTCTGGAAAAGACAGAGTAGAATCTTCACTATATTGTGTTTTTCCTCCACAAGCTGCTTCAAATCTTTCACGTTAATTATTCTGGAAAAGGCTTAGGATGTTGTGGCTTCCTCAAGTTCCCCTCTCAAGAGGGTCTAGGCCAGCGGTTCTCAACCTGTAGGTCGCCACCCCTTCGGGGATCGAACCACTCTTTCACAAGGATCGCCTAAGACCATCCTGCATATCAGATATTTGCATTATGATTCATAGCAAAATTAGTTATGAAGTAGCAATGAAAATAATTTTATGGTTGGGGGTCACCACAACAAGAGAACTGTATTAAAGTGTCTTGACATTAGGAAGGTTGAGAACCACTGGTCTAGGCCTTGGTTATGGAGTTCCCCGTCTGCTGCGAACAAGAGAGTGAAGAAAATCTTGTTCTGCAGGGGTTTTTTGGGATAAAGGAGGAGAATAAAATATAAAACTGAGCCCCTAGGATATTGGAAGAAAGTTTGGAAAAAACAAGAAAGTAAGACAATTAGGGTCCGGAAGAGTTTCCTGCAGAGTTCTTTGACCACAGCTGTAATCAAAGAACACACATAACAAAGGAGACCAGAGGCCAGGGTGATGGGCACAGTAGTCACAACGGCGGCGGGGGGGGGGCGGGGGGGGGGGGCCGGGGAGGCGCCGGGGGCTGGCGGGCTGGGAAGCAGGTTAAACCTGGCAATAACAAACAATGCAATGTGGCTCCTCGAGAAGGGCCCCGGCCCCCTATACTGAAGGTGGTGG
>CAUYON010025162.1:0-13608 GCA_963573935.1 Arctocebus calabarensis | reverse complement strand
CTCTTGCCCATTGATATATGGGATTGTTGGCTTTCTTCATGTGGATTAATTTGAGTTCTCTATAGATCCTGGATATCAAGCCTTTGTCTGATTCAAAATATGTAAATATCCTTTCCCATTGGGTAGGATGTCTATTTGCTTTGGTTGTTGTCTCCTTAGCTGTACAGAAGCTTTTTTTGTAGTTTTTGGTGGGGCTGGATTTGAACCTGCCACTTCCAGCATATGGGGCCTGCGCCCCACTCCTTTGAGCCACAACTACTGCCCAGAAATTTTTCATTCTTATTGTTGGGCACCAGCCCCGGCAATGCTATGGGTTCCCTACCCGTGGCTTGGTCAAAATAAGAGGATGAAGAAAAATGAAAATACAAGAGACAAAGAGAAATTTTAAGAGTTAGCTGGGCCAGGAGTCTGCACGCTCTTCTTGATGAGGTTGAACGCAGCATGCAGCGCCTTGTCCCAGGGTAGCTCGGTTTTATTTCATACACCATCGCATTAATCATAAATCTGATGAGGGGAAGGCAAACAGGCGCCTTATGGTTCTTGCTATGCTCTCATTTTTCTAACTAAACTGTTTCTTTAACTACAGTAATTTGGATGGTTTTATTCTTTACTTTTATTGCTAAGGTATTTATGACCTTTAATGCATAAAACATGGAACCATGCAAACAGTCTGAGCGCAGGACGTCAGAGAAGACCCCAATTAGGCCGGCAAGCAAACCACAGAAGTAACAATGAATACTTAGGAAGCTTGGCGCTCAGACAAACAAACGCTTCTGGTCATACCAAGGTGACAGAAGAAAAGAGATACCTTATCTCCATATCTAGTCTGGAGCAAATCTTGCGTCTTTAACAAGGTTTAAACATTGTGCATACTCTAACTTTACAAACGTACTTCCTCTCTCAGAACACATAGCACCTCCTGGACGGTCACCTGCTTAGAGACCTCCATGCTGCAGAGTCGCACTGGGGAAGGGCTGAAATTGCCGAAGTTTTAAAGACGTCACGTCTCCCATAGCGCAGTTTGCACAGGGTTCAGGGTTTTGCGCATCCACTTCTCTCCTGTTTCCGTTTCCCTTTGCCCATCCCCTGCAATCATTTTTTTAATTCAATTCCTCACCTCCTTATAACTAATACTTGAATATTGGTTTTAAGCTTCTTAAATCATTGTTACTAGCAATGCAAGCACATGGAGATTTGACTCTTCCCTTAGTACGCCCACATGTACCTGCACTTGTTTGGAGTACGGGATTAGATACTTAGTGATTTCACATAACATGGACAAGCAAAAAACAAAATTACCTTGCTTCCTCTTTTTAAGTGCCATTATAAGTGAATTGCAAAAAGATAAACAGGGCTGGATTTTTAAAAATTGTTCAGGAGCTAGGAAAACAAAATGTACAGTTAACAGCATTTGGGAAGACCAGAAAAAGTAAAAAAAAGGAAAAACAGGGCAAAGTGCAAGTTAAAATTTTTCACTTACTATCAAATTTATATATTCTAATTTCTTTTGAAATAAAATCATATAAATCAGACATAATTTATACATGAAGCCAATTTCTAGCTATTAAATTCACAATCATTTCTCAACTTGCACACGGTTTTCAAAAGTTAAATGAGCCTTTAGTCATATATAGAAACATTATAATTCACAAGAATAAGAAGAAGTAATGAAATAAAAAAAGGGTTTCCGAATAAATATGATGCTACTACTTCTTTACTATCAATAAAAACAGTGGCTCAAACACCCAGCTTTACGTACATAACGTGGTAGAACGTATGCATGCACACACAGAACCATCTAAGCCCTCCAACCCCAACTTCCTCTCTCCTGTTTTTCTTCATAACGTACTGTGTTCATTAGCCTCTTAGTTTTGTTTTAGATATGGCCCCCCTTCTCCATTTAATCATGGACCTGTCCATAATTTCCTATGTACATTTCCTATACATTCCTTGTTTTTCTTAATTTAGACTTTTTTCTTTTTCAGTCTTCCATCACTCCAAATTTTATATTAAATTCCAAAAATATGCCTACATGAAATTATGTCTTCTATGTCCTTGACTGAAGACGTTATACTTTGCAAGTCTCAAAGTTTAGGGGGAAAATGAAAAATGAGCTATTTTTTTTTTTTTTTTTTGTAGAGACAGAGTCTCACTTTATCGCCCTGGGTAGAGTGCCGTGGCGTCACACTGCTCACAGCAACCTCCATCTCTTGGGCTTAAGCGATTCTCTTGCCTCATCCTCCCTAGTAGCTGGGACTACAGGCGCCCGCCACAGCACCCGGCTATTTTTTTGTTTTGCAGTTCGGCCAAGGCCGGGCTTGAACCCGCCACCTTCGGTATATGGGGCCGGCGCCCTACTCGCTGAGCCACAGGAGCCGCCCATTTTAGAAACATTTTAGACAAAATTTTTTCTTTGTTACATCTTGAATGTGTGTTCTACAGAGAGAACTAGTTCTAAGGTTGAATTTTTTTATTCATGATGCAGCATTCTTAGTGCAACTGTATGTTCATTTTTCCCACTTATTCAGTCAATAAAGAGGTTGAAATATAACCTCAGAACTATCAGATTCGCTACAAAAGTCACTCAATCTAACCTAAACCATTTCATTATTATTTGTGCAGAAATAGGGCACATACATACCATCAAATTTCAGAATAGGTGTACAAAGTTGAGAAAATTATGCAGGTATTGCTTTTAAATTTCAGATTATTGTATTTAGGGAGATAATTTTAGACATTTCAAGAGATTTAACAAAACTAAGCCTGCCTTATTGGCAAGTCTGATCATGACATACTTTCAATTGGCCTCCTTAAAAACAGTAGTTTTAAGATAAAGCTTCTTGTCTATAAAAGGTAGGAGGAAGAATTATGAGGAAAGAAGAAGGTACTGAGGAAATAAGGGAATATGATAGTATTAGAATTTCCAAGTTCCTGTGACCCAATATTTGTCCATCCCCTATTGTCAACACTTTTCATGGAATCCTCTCCCTTTTTCTTTCATCTTCCTTTGGGTTTGCAGTTTCCAGGTTTGACAAATGAACAAACTCATAGCTGAAATAAGCTCTTCTATATTTATTCCTCTCCTATCTCCTTGCACACACTTAAATATTCAGTGCAAGACGCTCTGTGAGTTCTTGCGGGGATGGAAGTTACATGAGCCATGGTGCTTCTTCCAGAGAGAGCTCAGTGCTGCTGTAAAGTTGCCAGACCTGCAAATACAGAGGTGCTAAAAGGACACGTCTCCTCTCAAGCTCACCTTCACCGGCACACTGCTTTTCCATTTAGCTCTATTTTTAAATTTCCACATGAAAAATTACTACTATTTAGGGTTTCAAATTTACCTAAGCCCATTTAGCAGCTTAGCAAATGTCAGGCTTTTGGGTTTTTTTTGTTTTTTTTTTTCTTTTTGTAAATGTCAGAGAGGTAGGGGTGAGTGCAGATTTTGTGCTACCATTCATATGAACTAATAACTAGATGGTTTGTTATAATGCTAGCAAATCTGAAAGCAAATTCTGCCAAAGGTATTAATATTTATTAATGAGTCACAAAAATAATCAAAGACTTATTATCAATAAGTCTTATCAATCTCCTTCCTTCCTTCCTTCCTTCCTTCCTTCCTTCTTTCCTTCTTTTCTTCCTTCCTTCCTTCTTTACCTTCTTCCTTCAGATAAAGACTCACTCTGTTGCCCTGGGTAGAGTGTCATGATATCATCACAGCTCACAACAACCTCAAACTCTAGGGCTCAAGTGATCCTCTTACCTCAGCCTTCCTTGTAGCTGGGAATATAGGCATCTGCCACTACCCATTAGATTATTTTGTTTATTTGTTTTTCTATTTTTAGTAGAGCTGGGGTCTCACTCTTGCTCAGGCAGTCTCAAACTCCTGAGCTCAGGCGATCCACCTGCCTGTGCCTTCCAGAGTGCTAGGATTATAGGCCTTCCCCTTCCTGGGAAGGCCTGCTTCCCAACCATGACAAACCTCCTACTTCAGTCTTTTCATCTTCATATGAGGTTTATTATGAAAGGATAATCATGTCAGTGAATCAGTTGGCATCCACAGCGCGCAGCAAAGACTCTGTTCCAAAAGCTTGAATGAAATACCTTATCTACAACCCTTTACGACTCTACTACCAGGCATGAAAACTTTAAGACGGTGCAATGATATTCTTTATTTTTATAATTAAGATCTAATTAAAACACAGTCATAAGTCTTAGTTTGTTTAGTCTGGGTGACATCATGAGCCCATGTAATCCCTGTTCCAAGTAAGAGACAGATTGTTCCTTCCCTATCCCCCCAAAATAACCTGGTGCTCCTTTCCAATCTATTTCCCTTCTCTAACAAGTGCTTGGTTTCCAGTACTCTAAATTACTTGGCCTATATTTAGACTTCCTACGTGCGATGATGTTCTAAAGCAAGCTTATCGATGAGTCAGGAGTTAAAAGCCCTGGGCCGTGGAGGGACACCCACTGGACTGCTCACGTTTTTATTGTGTATTCCACAATACCTGAGGAATGCATGAAAGTGTTTTTGCCTTTATTACAAATTCAGCGACGGTGATGCACAGAGCAAACTGCTTTCTGGAGGGTTACTCTTGTCTTTTCCTCTTCTCTTTAATAAATCTCACTCACCCTTTACTGTACGGTTTCAAATCCCTTTCCCCCCCACCCCCCGCCAAAGCAAATTGTATTGTTTCTTTTTTCCCAAGGTTCTTTGTGCAAACTTTTATGATAGCACGCACGTGGGTATAAGCAGTGAATTTAGCATAGAATGTGCCCTTTCGTGGCGTGCAGACCTTTTCTTCAGAGATCACGTCTTACACATCTCTGTACTTTTTGTGTACCTTGCTGTATTACCCAGCAGAGAGTACTACATAAATGCTGTTGCAATGATGACTAGATGGATGGTTAGTTAAAATACCTACATGCTAACTGTCTTTCTCAAAGGTTAGTTTATCAAGGATTCATCACATTGTTGTTGGGAATGGGTTGTTTTCATGGGGTGGGGGACTAACCACAAATACTCTCTGGACGGGTGGGCCAGAATGATGCTATCAGATGGGAAATACACCTCCCTGGGGCATTAAGAAAAAAAAGATCAATTTAAATTGAGCTGTTTTCTTTGTTTCTCTCAGACAGAGAGACGGGCGTGGTTTCTCTTTTCTCCCTATTTTGCCTAGGGTTTTCATTGCTTCCCAACCATGACAAGCCTCCTACTTCAGTCTTTTCACCTTCATATGAGGTTTATTGTAAAAGGATAATCATGTCAGTGAATCAGTTGGCATTCTTAGTAAGAAGTAAGATTTGTAAGATTTTGCCTCTGCAAGATTGAGAGAACTGGCCTCATGAAAGAAAAGACTTCTGGAAAACAGTGATTTGGAAACTCATGACTCTTTCTCCTAGCCAGGACTTTTGCTTCCTGAAGTGATAGATCAAGCCTTCCTATGAATAGAAGGCCTTATGCCACTGACATACAGTACTGGGAAAAAAACAAAGAAAAAGGCTCAGTTTAAATTGTATTTGCTTGATAATGCACCAGAAAACTTTTAAAGTCTCAACGACTGTTGCAAGTAATCAATTAATTGATTCTAACTTGATGTAATCAAAATTATTTTTTTTCTCAATTTCACATGAAGGACTTATGCATCTCTTTAACTACAGAGGAATTTTTTTATTGCCTAATGGATTCTGTTAGTGCTAATTAGGCGTATACAATTATGGTTCAATGAATAAAAGAAGAATGCTACTGAGAAAATTAGCACACTGTCAGTGTTTTAAATATGAAAAGGAGAAATGCCTTTATCTAAAACTCTACCCTTTTATCCCTCCTAATACAGGGAAACACTTTAATTCTAGCAACAACCTCCTTCTCTGTCCCATCTTTCAATCTCACAACTTCTTCCTTCTGATTTGGTCTTCTTTGAGCTATTTTCCACCCAGAAACCAGAGCAATTCCACAAAACAGTATATCAAATTATGTCACTCCTTTCCTGAAAACCTTCTTGTTACTTCCTGTCTCACTTAGCCTGCCACTAGTGATACGTAGTGACATAGTGATGGTCTATCCCTATCTTCCAAGGCTGTACATAAACCTGACTTTGCTCTAGAGTAAGATACCACATCTTTTGAGGGTCATTGACTTATGCACACCCTTGAGAAAACAGTCCAGAACAAATGTAATCAGTGGGCGGCACCTGTGGCCCAGTCCGTAAGGCGCCGGCCCCTTATACTGAGGGTGGTGGGTTCAAACCCGGCCCCAGCCAAACTGCAATAAAAAAATAGCCGGACGATGTGGCAGGAGCCTGTAGTCCCAGCTATGCAGGAGGCTGAAGCAAGAGAGTCACCTAAGCCCAGGAGTTGGAGGTTGCTGTGAGCTGTGTGATGCCACGGCACTCTACGGGGGGCAACAAAGTGAGACTCTGTCTCTAAAAAAAAAAACAAATGCAATCAGTGCCTTTAATCACAAGATACACACAAATGTGAGAGACCTATGGAAAGTTGTTTCCTAACAATTCTTGTTTTGTTTGTCCTCTGTCTCCCCCATTACATTTTAAAGTCAATGAAATAGGGATGTTTGCCTTGGTGCCCTTCGCTAGTGTATCTCTAGCTCTTAGAAGAGTACCCAATAATATATACTTAACATGCACTTGGTCATCAAATCAAGGAATACCTATTCATTTTCAACAGAGGTTACAAAGGAAGCTGGCTGCCAGACCACCTTCAGTTCAATGATAAGAGGGTAAGGTAGGCTTTTATTCAAACTAAAGATATTTGACTGCCTATGAATCCTATCTCCTATTGCTTAAGAAACTGCCAGGCTCGTGGAGGAACTTAGTAATTATAGTAGAAACTCCATAGTTAACCACCTCCACACATTGACCACCCTCTTAAGTTGACCTAATTTTCACACAGCACCACAAGTATGTATCAGTACGTGAAGCCTAATTCCTTTTGTTGGCCACCTCCATATGTTGACCATTTGTTACAGGCCATTGGGTGGTCAACTAATAGAGGTTCTACTGTATTTGTTGAATGAATGAAACAGAATTAATAGGAGGGCTAACATGAGTATAAAGGCTGAGAAGTCCAGGATAAGCAGTTGGCAAGTTGGAGACCCAGGAGGATTGATGCTGTTAGTTCAAGTCTGAGTCCAAAGACCTGAGTTCCAGTCTGAGTCTGAAGTCAGTAAAAGACCATTGTCTCAGCTTAAACACAGGCAGAGAGAAAGAATTTTTTTTTTATTCAGCTTTTTTGTTCTGTTCAGTCCTTCAATAAATTAGATGAGGCTCAACCACATTGGAGAGGGCAATTTTCTTGCTTAATCTAATGAATCAGATTCAAATTTCTCATCCAGAAATATCCACACAGACACCAGAAATATTTAACCAATTATCTGGGCCCCTCCTGGCCCAGTCAAGTTGACATAAAATTACCCATCACATTTGATGTAGTCTCACAGATTCTTAAGGGATAATTCATTTAAAGGATTCAGAGTGTTCAGACCATTATACACAGGGCCACCTTTACCACATACACAATTTAATTATCAAAAGTGGTACAGATTAGTCCCCTTGAACATCTCATGTGTATTGATATTGATATTAATAAGCTCATGCTAAACTGAAAATAATGAACCAGAACTACAAGGAAGACAAAATAATTATCTTTAAACTGTAAAAAGGATTCTGTAATGATTGTCTCCCCTTGTTTTATGCCCCATAAAGTTGATGTGGTGATAGAAATAAAAGCAGTATACAATGAAAAACAAAGTATCTGGGCAGCACCTGTGGCTCAGTGAATAGGGAACCAGCCCCATATACTGAGGGTGGCAGGTTTGAACCAGGTCCCAGCCAAACTGTAGCAAAAAATAGCCAGGCATCGTGGCAGGCACCTGTAGTCCCAGCTACCAGGAGGCTGAGGCAAGAGAATAGCCTAAGCCCAAGAGCTGGAGGTTACTGTGAGCTGTGATGCCACAGCGCTCTACCGAGGGCAACAAAGTGAGACTTTGTCTCTAAAAAAAAAAAAAAAGAAAGAAAGAAAGAAGAAATCTTATGATCATTTTTATCAGATACCTAAAAGAATGAAGATGTTCTTCAGTGATGCATCCCAAAATAGGCAAGGTCTGAGAAGCAGAACTGAAACAAAGGAGAGTGTTCCTACAAAACTGGAACTGTGGAATGTCTTTCTTAGCTGAGTTAGGAGAATGGGCAAAGACAATAGGAACCACTTGTGCAGCTAATAGTCTGGTTCAGCTCAACTCGGCTGCCTCTCTGCCTCTACTAACATAAAAAGTCATAAAATGTGCTTTCTTTCTGACATCTCTTTTTTAAATCATGAACAGATGAAAATTTTAAATTTCCAGACTTAAAATTGGAATCGAATCTTATTGTGTTACTTTTTTTTTCCCCTGGACTTAAAAATACGGAATAATATATTTAAAATTGTTTTAAATAGTTCGTTTGAAAAGGGGCTCTTCAATAGTTGATGTTTTCACATCTAATAAAGTAGTGCCAGAAAATAAGTCAGCTAGAAAAAGAAATTATTTGGCTTGCTTAATTTTTTTTTTAATTGAGGGGTATTTTTAAAACAAGTTCATAAAATGCAATCCTTATCTAGGTCTCATCTAATAAAAAGTTTTTAAAACAGTTGTCCTGTTGATTTTTCATTCTGAAAGCATCAGAATTTCACACAGTAAAAGTTACTCAAGGTTATTTTTCTTTTAAAAAATAACTTTGACTCATCGAAATCTTATAAAACTCTAATTCATCCGAAGCTCTAACTTCCCTTGTGGTAACCTACTCATTATTTCCTGAGATTGGCCAATTTCCTAGGCAGAAATGACTAGATTTCTAGAAATGGGACCTTAGTGAGTCATCATTTTGGCCTGAAAATCCCATTTCCAGGGGTACAGTGGAGAGTGGCACACCCATTATGAGACATATGTTAGCAGAAGAGAAGCATTTACACATTCAAATTTTTTTTCCTAAAATGATTGGATATAAAACAGAGAAAGTAAACTAAAAAAGAAGTCATGCAGTGGATGTGGTCAAGTATTGTTTTTTTTGAACAGAATTATGCAACTACATACTAGCTCTACTTCAGAGGTCGTTTCTAGCGAAACTGTGGGGAACAGATCTGAGCTGGAAGGTAAGAACAGAATTCAGGGATAACCCAACTGTTACTGAATAACAGAACTGAAATTCACCAAAGCCTGTGGCACAGATAACAAAATTAGAATTCTGAATGGGCAGCCACAGTTGAGAACCAGTACAAGCAGGTAAGTTTAATAGGGAGTCAGCAAGACAAGATGACATTCTGATGAAATCTGGCTAACACAGACTTGCAGGCTAAGCTTACTTAAAACAATAAGGCCTCACATGGTCTTCATAACATTCAAACAATACCTGTGTGTGTGAAACTGAAATTCAAGGAGGGAACTGACATCTTTGCAATTTCAAGTCTTTCTGGTCATGAATATATCCATGTATTTAAACGTGCTTCTGTGTACTTTAATAAAGTATTAATCCTCTAAAGTTTTTTCAGTCTTAAGTTTATTTCCAGCTTTATGGTGGTTTGGGTGATACTGTTGCTTTCTATTGAGAACAGGAATTTTTACATTACATTTTCTAATTGGTTATCATTGGCATTTTAGGAACCTTAATAATTTTTATGCTGACCTTGTATTCAACACACTCTACGAAGTCTGTTAGTGAAAATTCCAAATAATCACATAGGTAGCCAACACATAGAATTTTCTTTCTTCATTTCCAATATGTTGCATTGCATTGGAGTTACAATCCATTAGCAAAATTAACATCTACATTTATTTCCTAAATGGGTTTTTTAATTGTAGTGTTTGTATTTTATAAAATTCTTTTTCCCCTGCATTTATTGTTATGGTCACGTGGTTTTCCCTCTCATCTGTTCATTAATATACTTAGTTTTTCTGTTATCACATTGTATTGTAAGCAATATATAAGTCATGACATTATTTTACACAGAATTTTGCTTATTTGGTTAATATATTATTTAGGATTTTGGCAATTTATGTCAGATTAGTCTCTGCATTGAATTTGGTTTTAAAATGTGCCTTGCATATCTGTCAGAGGGCATCTTTTTCCATTGCTAATAATGTTTCTGTTTTATTTTATTGTATTGACTAGTCTTATTAGATGTTTTTCTATCTTCTTTTTTCAACAAACCATGTTTTGCTTTCATTGATTCTTTAATTTCTTTGTTTTCAATTTCACTGTCCCTGTTTCTACTGTACTATTTTCTTGCTTCAGCTTTCTTAAGATATATTTTGTTTTGCTTTTTATGTTCTTATGTTAAAAGCTTAACTCATAGTCCATTTAAAAAAAATCCATGTTTCGTTCTGTAGTATTTTCATTGTTATATGTGTCTAAGTGTTTCATAGTTTCTATTGTGGTTTCCCCTTAATCTCATGAGCTCCTTTGGAGAGTATTTTAAAGCTTTGATATGTGTTTATGTTTACATACATATTTATTCCTTTCTCTGTAGTTTGTTTGCATCATGGGTAGGAAACAAAGTCTGTATCATATTATTTGAAATGTTTTGGGACATTTTATGCTCCTCAGTTTTTAATGTCTGTCTTCGAGTTCTAAGGTCACCCCCTAGACTCAGAATCCATAACTAAGTCTCATAATGATAGAGAACAGCTTCTCCACTGCAGTAATAATGAAGGAGATGAAAAACCTAGTGACCTCTCCTCCAGATCTCTTGATTTACTACTTCATCCCTCTCTGTATCTATCTGTGTTCATCACCCTCTGAAGTGTACTGCTCCATAGAAACAGGAACCTGAAGGAAAGGTTGAGAGTAGTTTGTTGTTGTTGTTAAGGGTCTTTTCCCGGGAGGGAGTAGGCAGCAGGAAAGTCCTTTCCTGTTTGCAGTGTAAGAAGAGGTTCCTGACTCACCTGGAGCTGTCTCCGTCTCTGTAGCTCACAGGAGCCAAACTCTCCCCCACCGCCACTTGCTCTCGGACACTCAGATGACCAATGACTTAGGGGCCACCCCCTGAGTGTCTCAAACTTCTGTTTCTGATTCAAAGAAAGTTTTATTTTGTTCTTGATCATATTCTGCCCTTTTGATTTTTCCTTTCTGTATTTTATTCTTACGTGTTTGGACCAGAGGGAGTGCAGTAACTCACAAACTTCATGTATTCTCTTAATAGACTGAAATGCTATCTTAAAACATTTTGAACTTTTTTGTGTGTATTGTATGAAATGAACATCCAGCTCTTGTTCTTTTTTCCTCTTCAAAATGGACTAAAAATATCTCCTTTATTGAATAATTCAGTCATCCTATGTGATGTAAAATACCACGAATTGCCGACTTCTGATAAGCACTGGTTTGGAATTCACAGAGCTACTGCAGGTGGAGTGTCTGCTGAGGAAAGGGTTAACGGTTCATCTAAGACTTCGCAGTGCATACTTGGAACAATACGTAATCCTGGAAAGATCGCTGAACCTCATTCAGTCTTTACTCCCTCAATCAGTTAAAATGACAGAAATGGATTTTCTGACCTTTGAGATTCATGTAGGAACATGGCAGTGGCTATATACAGAATCTGAATAAATAAAATAATAAAAATAAATGGTACTTGGGAGAATCTACCGTACGGTGTATAACTGGGTGCAATGCTAGTTTTCCACTTGTTAAACTAAAATTCTTTAAAAAAAATCTAGTAGTGAGTTGGAATATAGGATGAAGAACATATTAACCAAATGGGCAAATTATATCATGTAAGATGTTACAAATATCAGGGAGAAGAGAAATTAGACAGGTGATTTATTACATATGTATGTCCAAGAAAGTAAGGGACTCGCCGACTGAGGGCCACATGTTTGTTATTCTACCATGTATTTATCTTTTTTTTTTTTTTTTTGTAGAGACAGAGTCTCACTTTATCATCCTGGTTAGAGTGCCGTGGCGTCACACTGCTCACAGCAACCTCCAGCTCTTGGGCTTAAGTGATTCTCTTGCCTCAGCCTCCCTACTAGCTGGGACTACAGGCGTACCATGTATTTATCTTAATGAGCCAGATTCTCCAGTTGCTCAAATTGTTCCCTTAATTCCTCCAGGCAGCAGGAGCAGCATCCCCTAGAGTATCAAAACTGCCTTTGATGCTACCCTGATGTCCCAAATGTTATACTTCTCAAAGTGTCGTTTAGACAGTCAAGAGAATCTGACTCTATAAGAATGTTCAATTTTAAGTACCTGGGGCTTTCATATAATGTCATATTTTCTCCCTCAAGGGTCATATTAATTGGAATAGGAACACGGAAGTGATAACACACTTAGCATTATTTATCTCTACATTAGGGACACTAAGGACCTATTTAGCTAGTGGGAGCATCAGAAGCATCATTTTAAGTTTCTAAAGAAATCAGGTTTTATTCCTAATCCTTTGCTTTTTTTAACAAGCCTCTCTTTTGCCTTAATGAGCTCCCCACTTTCTCAAAGGAGCCCTAAGTACTGGTAACAAATACCCATATCTCCACAGGGACCACCGTTTGGCCTATTGCTAGATTTCCTAATTTTTCAGATTTGCTGAAGGTAGCAGAATTGTGGGTACTTATGCTTTCATATTTTTGTTGTTCCTGCTACTGTTGTTGAACATCAAGGAAATTTCATAACTTTGACTTAAATACTATTTTCTGGTGCCCTAAAATTTTTATTTCAGTGCGTATATTCTCAGTTGCTATAGATTATGGTTAAGACTAAGCTATCATAGCTATTGTAATGATTCTTTCTTTTTCCAGATTTTTTGCTTGTTTGACACTAACTGAAGTTACCCTTTGTTTTAAGGCTTTGTGGCTGCTAACTATGTAGGGGAACTGAAAGGAAACGTCAAAGATAACATATTGAAATGCACTTAAATAGACTTTCACACGTTTTTATTTGTGTTCTTCCCTTCACACACAGAAGAGAACAGATCATTTGCATTTCTCCTTTTTCACTTTCTTCCTTGAGAGTGACCATCACCAAATGCTCTTTCTTGAATTTTTGTACACTAATCAATATTTGTTTCCCAGACCATTTCTTCTCTTTCACCTATTTACTTGTTGTATGCATTCTCTACATTTTGTTTTACTGTTGGAGATTCATTGAGGGTACAAGAAACCAGGCTACACTGATTGCATTTGTTAGGTAAAACCCCTCTTATAATTGTGCCTTGCCCCCCAAAGGTGGGCACACACTGAGACACCACTCCCCTCCCTCCTTCCCTCTCTCTGCTCTTCCTGTCTCTACCCTTCCCTCCCTTCTCTCTCTCTCTGCTCTCCCCTTCCCCCAACCCCACTGTGTCATTAATTGTCATTAATTGTCCTCATATCAAAGTTGCATACATAGGATTCAAGCTTCTCTATTCTCATGATGCTTTACTAAGAATAAAGCGTTCCACTTCCATCCAGGTTAATACAAAGTATGTAAAGTCTCCATTTTTTTAATGGCTGAATAATATTCCATAGTGTACATATACCACAGCTTGTTAATCCATTCCTGGGTTGGTTGGGCATTTAGGCTGTTTCCACATTTTGGCGATTGTAAATTGAGCTGCAATAAACAGTCTAGTGCAAGTGTCCTTATG